>JAXBDA010008589.1:0-14485 GCA_036023075.1 Gaultheria prostrata | reverse complement strand
TCCTCTATAAATACCCCCCCTCTCCTCTCATTTGCAGACTACTGCTTCTCTCTCTACTCCCCCTTCACTTTCAGTAATTCAACTCTCTCTCTCTCTCTTTCTCTCTCTCTCTCTCTCTCATTCTAAAACGTCTAATATCCATCTCACCCACCTACATTACCAAAACCCATCAGATTCAACCAAAATCCAGCCTATAACTCAAATCAAGTCAAAAACCACATTTTCCTACTTTGATCAAGTTCAAAAAGGTAGAAAATAAAGAAAATCAACTTATGGTCATAATCTGAGGGTGACTAGTAAGTGTGAGTGAGTTCCTCATACTCATTTTACACTTACAAGGTCCAAAAGAAGGCTGTTAAACTTTCAAAATTTTCTGTGTTGATCGGCCCTTGGGCGCCCAAGGTCTTAGCAGTTTGATTCTTGCTGTTTTGTTTTGATCACTTTTTGGGGTGTTTTGTTACTTTAATCAGCTATTGATCATCATAATATGCAGTAGTTGTGTCTTGTATAAGCTCTGATCATCTTGAAATTAATATCAAATGAGTTTATTTGATTTTCTTCATACTTGAAAGAAGAAAATGAAGTTTATTAACAATTATTAAGTAAAAGAACATAAAACCAGCATTTTCAAAATGATCAGAAGCTTATAGACTCAAAGAATGTCAAGAGCAAAGCAAGGAAGTAAACAGAAACATGCAAGCCAAGGGATGGCTTGGGCGCCCAAGGTGACCTTGAGCGCCCAAGGTGTCTCTTGGACAGATTACTTTTTTCTTTATTTTGTTCTTCTTGGTTATTATCATGTTGTTTTGTTTCATTCCAAAAGGGTGTGTGTGTTGTCTAGTGTCTATGTCAATATATCTCACTCCTCTCAAGCTTCCATTTCACATTTGCTTTTATTTTTCATGAGTAATCCAGGGAATAAAATCAATAATTTGTTTATTATTCATAAATCATACCTCTTAATTCTTGTTTATTTGTTGAAAATCATTTTCCAGAGATATTTGGTAAAGAGGTTGTGAATTTATGAGTAATAAAACAAAAGGGGATTGATTGAAAGTGAGTACCAAGGATCACCTTAGGCGCCCAACCTAATTCCTGGACAGTTATTGCAATTTGCTCATCTGATTGTTGTTATCATCTTATCTCAAGTGTGTGTGAGTGTGAGTTCATCATATGCATAATCAATCTGTCATCAACTCTTTCTTCTTCTCTCAATTCAAATTTAACCTTGACATTGAATCTTTTTCTAGAAAGCTAAATATTCAAAAAATCCATGTTTTGATTAAAATCATTCTTGAATGCCTTGTTGAGATTTTGTTCTGGATTTATGAGCTGAGAAACCAGTTTAGAGATGTTTATGATCAAGGCAAAGCATTCTTGAAATCAGAAAAGCAAGAGTTGAGTTGTTGAAATTGAGAGACCTTGAGCGCCCAAGGTCACCTTGGGCGCCCAACCTCTATTCTATTAACAGATTGGTTAGCAGCTGTTATATCTTTCATTGCTTCCGTTGCTCATTCTCATCTTATTTTTTGACTTCATCTTATTCTGTTCATCCATAATCTTGTTTATGTCATAATCGTTCGTTATCATCATTGTTTCATTGTAATAACCCATGCACACGAACACCGCAATTTCTTATATTGTATTTTACCTTGTGTACATGCTCCTTATTTTGTTTCCGTGTTTAAAACCAAGTTCTAAATGTTTTCTATGTCCCACAAATTATTTAGTAAAGACCGGTTCATGGACCGAGCGAGGGGTGTGCATTAAAACCCTTCCCCTCTCGTAACCAAACCCCGAGCCTGGAAATAAAAGGTTTTTCGCACGACCGGTAAAACTGTTTTCAAAACCATTGGGCATAACGAGTCACTCTTTTTGGTTTCTCGGGTTCATTCCTTAAACCCGGGTGGCGACTCCAAAATCTTTTTCAAAATCAAATCGAATTGCCGGGAGCCAACGCCATCGTGTGGGCGGCCGCCCGACGAGTGTCCACACAATGGCTCTCCAGCAACCTCAGCCTCTCTCTGTCTCTCCTCCAAGACAATGTCCTGAATGTGCCCAGGCACTCTCTCCTCAGCAAAAGTCGGATCCTCCCGAAGGGTCCGTACCAAGTCTTCGTCTCTTAATCCCTCCAGTGTATTAGCCAAAGAAAAGCCAGGAGTCCGGGAGGAACCAACTGCAGTAGGAACAACCGGTGGGTCAGAACTCTCCCCACCACCAGCGCTCCATGTGCCCAGTGGCTGAGCCAAACCACTAAAACCCCGAGAAGCTGTCATGGTGGGTCTAGCCACCTCAGTGTGTGCCTCCTCTCCACCAACCATCTCCTCGCCGCCACTACTCAAGTCACGAGCCTCCTCAACTATCACCGTCTCCTTCCCCATGTCCCTCCTGATCACCGGAATGGCAACCGACGTCCGCTCTCCTCTCACTGGCACCTCAGTAACCAAAGAAGCACTCAAAAGGTCACTAGGTACTAAACTCTCCTGAGAACCCGTGTCTGCACCCTCCCCGGCGGGTCTCTGCTAGACCATGACATGCATGCCCTTAATATCCATCTCCATCTCAGAAACCTGGACACCCGTGTCCGGCACGTCAACCTCCATAGGCCCGGAACTGCTCTCGCCACCTTGCATGGCACCACCATCACTACCCACGGCCGCCACCACTTGCGGGGATGTTACCCACCATTGTGGCGTCAAAATCGCCACCAATTAAAGTAGGTATATCGCCTAGTTTCGTTGAGCCACCGCCGTGTGTGGCTCCTCACTACTCGGCTCGGCTATTTGGGAACCAACTTCCACCGTACGGGGGAGTTCACCCCCAATTTGCGTCGTGCGGCACCCATCACTGCCGACGATTGCTCCAACCAAGCCGACTTGGCTCAAAGTTGCATCACCCATGGCCGAATCAATGGCCGGTTCTTCTCCTCCATGTCTCAACGACGACTAACTGGTACCGGAAGTGGTACGCCGGCTTGAATAACAGCCCAAACTCGCCGTAACCGTGAGTTTCGAAAACAAAGATCGTGTTGAATCAAGAAATTTGAGGAGAAAATGGGGGAAATTGGTCCAAAGGGAGTCGGTTTACTCTCCTTACAAGGAAACAAGCCGGAATTTGAACCAACAAAGCGCGAAAAACAGGATTGCTTGGCGGTTACAAAACCGAGTGAAATAGCTGGAGTCACCGTGCGGTATCCCTATCGAAACCGTGCGGTGTACATCTTATACCGTACGGTACCCTTCTCTGCTCTCTTTACAAAATCACACTATCACCCGTTTTTATTATTCATGTTTTAGGAAGAACCCTGTTCTTTTAAAAATCCTCAATGGTACCGATTTAATCACCAAAGAAATTTTCAAAAACTTATTTTCAAAGTCCTCTACAACAATTTTTCAAGTCCTCTACACCGTTAATTTTCCTGAATCTTAAGCCTCCAAAATTATTTCTTACGGCTATCTTGAGCCTCCAAATTATTTTAACAGCTTTTTCGAGCCTCCAAAAATATTTTTACGGCTATTTTGTGCCTCCAAATTATTTTAACGGCATTTTCGAGCCTCCGAAATACTTTTACGGCTATTGTGAGCCTCCGAAATATTTTTAATGGTTATTGTTAGCCTCCAAATTATTTTTACCGCCATTTTGAGCCTCCTAACTATTTTAACACCTTTTTCGAGCCTCCGAAATATTTTTACGGCTATTCCGAGCCTCCAAAATATTTTTAACGGTCTTCAGAGCCCCCAAAATAATTTTTAATGCCTTTCAGAGCCTTCGAGTTATTTTTAACCGCTTTCGAGCCTCCGAAATAATTTTTAACTGCTTTCAGAGCCTCCGAGTTATTATTAACGGCTTTCGAACCTCCGAGATATTTTTAACGGCTTTCAAAGTCTCCGAATCATTTTTAACTGTTTTCGAGCCCCCGGAATAATTTTTTTAGGGCTATTTCGAGCCTCCAAGATATTTTTAACGGTCTTCAGAGCCCCCGAAATAATTTTTAACTCCTTTCAAAGCCTTCGAGTTATTTTTAACAGCTTTCCAGCCTCCGAAATAATTTTTAACGGCTTTCAGAGCCTCCGAGTTATTTTTAACAGCTTTCGAACTTCCGAGATATTTTAAACGGCTTTCAGAGTCTCCGAATCATTTTTAACCACTTCGAGCCCCCGGAATAATTTTTAATGACTTTCAGAGTCTGCAAGTTATTTTTAACGGCTTTCGAGCCCCCGAAATAATTTTTTACGGTTTTCAGAGCCTCTGAGTATTTTTAAACGGTGTTAACGGCTTTCTAAGCCACTGAAATATTTTTCCCTCACTTTGCGAACATCATTCATTTTTCCTTCATTGAAAAATGAGGTGACAACTATCATAACGGCCCCGCCAAACTACGATTGGTCTGATCCTCACAGACGAGGTACGTAGGAAGCCTCGAGCTCGACCAAATTCGTGTTTTATTATTTCCCGCATAATTAGTCAAATTGGGATGTCTGAATCTTCAACGCGACTTGCACCAACACGATGGTGACTAAGCCGCGCCGAAAAGGGGCAACTGTAGACACCCCAATTTGGATGACTTGTGCATCCCCGATGATGAAAAAGGAACACGCAATGTATACCTTGGAACGAACCCCTGAGTCATGAACAAACCAAATAAGAACCCAATGCCCAAACTATGATAACCGTACGACACAAAATTCCCCATTGCACGATATAAAATTCCTTCTATACCGTACAGTATGCAAAACCAAACAGCGCGGCATACTCTTTGGCACCGCACGGTGCCCTTGTCCCATCACCGTGATTCCAGGCTGCTCCAGCTACTCAGTTCGTTGGCGTGATACGCAAAACCTATACCCGTAGCTCGCAATCTTTGCATACGAATCTCACTCAGGGGATGAATGTACAACACCTCTTTGCTTATAAAACCCAACCGTCTTCAAATGATTTTCAGCGAGCTATCAACCGAGATACGTACCTATCGAAGCCAAAATAATACTGTGAAAAACCCTTTTGCCTCTCAAAACCTTGCCATTACCAATCACTATACTTTAAAAGCCAATCTTGTTCCATAAACCCGAAAGCCAAAACTCCCATTCTCGGCTCAATCGATTCGTTTTCAAGGTATAAAATGTGTTTTGATTCCAAAATCAAGCTTCGTTCTTCTGAGGGGACTTGTTTTGTTAAATTCAGATTGGTTCTATACCTATTCTGGATTTTACAAAACACGATATTTATCAAAAAAATTTAACCCAAGGGTTATTCCAGTCTCTAGAGCAATGACGGGAACGCAACCAATGTGTTTTCCGGCATTGGCTTGATTAAGAGGTACATTGCAAACCTTTTTCAAGGATTTCTGGTTGAAAAATTATCATTTTCGCATTTAGAAAATATCCCATTTCTCTTCTGATCAAAAAACAAAATTTTCCAGAAAAGTCAGCCAACGACACCGTGTGGCATCAGTGCCTGCATCGTGCGGGATATATGTGCATGCCGTACGGCGTCTTTGGTTAAGATATGTCAAATGCTCTGTTTTTCTGAAACCAGTGTTCTGTTTTCTTGAACTTATAAGAGTTTTATTACACTGATCCCCCTGAACTTTTAATTGTTGCAATTATGTCCCCTCTTTTATTATTTCATGTTAATTGAGTGTTTATTTGTGAATCATGTGATTTATCATTATTATTTATTCCTGTTATTTCCTTTATTTATTTATTTACTGTTTATGTGAATAAAGTTTTCAATAAAATCTTTTCATAAAATTCCCACAAATATTTAGTAGAGACCGGAAAAATCCAGGCACGCGGGGTGCATTTTTCGAACAAAACCTTCCCCACGGGTAACCTGGCTCCCGAACCCAAATCTCTATTTTTCGCAGACCAAACCCTTTTTCAGCGGCACAAGAGTCATATTTTTCTAAACGGTTTCTCGGGTACCTAACATTTTCTAAAAATTAAACCCCGGGTGGCGACTCTAAATTTTCTTTTTCCCTAAGTTCGCCTCCTTTTTCAAAACACGAAAAGCGTGGGCCGTTTTCCCGACCGTCCACATATACGCTAATGTCCCACTAGCTACGGACATCGGGGCAAACGGGATAGATCCCCCGGATAACTACTGGGCACATGAACCCATATACCATGAAGACATTCGCTTATATCAGGGGACTCCTCCGGTCATATCCGAGCCGACAGAATCCGTAGGCTCATGCCATACCCCCACACCTTAAGTCATAACAAGGTACAATGAAGACGTTTCTAGTACCGGGATGGTTTCTCATGGACTAGTCCAACCATATCCTTATGAAAACTCAGCTCCAGGAGCCTCCATTTCCCCAATATGGGGTGCCACCATCCCATATACGGACAATGCTGCTGCCCAATCAGCCCCGTGGGAGGATGATCTTTCAAGTGTAAGAAATATCGGTACCCAAAGCACGTTATGGGGTAACGTTTTCCCAGACACGGGTGATGTGGGTGTCATTGACAATTATACTGATCCAGGATTGCCCACATCCGATGTTCTAATCGGAGCACCGGATACGGAGGTGTTTGTAACTCCACCGGATCATTCAACAAGGATGATGGAAAGTGAGGAGGTCATGACTGTGGTTAAAAGCCCTCCTCCCCTCAAGTCAAGGAAGCCAAGGATGAGGACTTTCCTCCCTAGCCTCGAAAACACCTATCATTCATATGTCGGCCGCAAGAGGAAGCTGGAGTATTATACACCATTGCCACAGTTCCACCACCAGATGCGAAAGTGGGAGCACAGACTACCAAAGCCGAGATGCTAGACCCTGCAAAAAGTTTGCCTGAGAGAACGAAAGCGGACCCTTTAGCTGAAGGTTCTATTAATATGATTACAGACTCAGAATCTGGCATGAACCCTGCTCATCTCATTGGACCTAACGGCACCACCTTTGTCACTCAGTATCACCGCGACTCATATAATAACAGTGATAGCGAAGATTACCAATCTGTCTGGGACCGTGATGAACCATACACCAAATTCAGGTTAGGAAATGGGGGTCCACCTTTATTGAAGGAGAAAATCATTCCGCCATCACCCAGTGAACTTGACTGCATTGTACCCACAGGATGGGGGACTGAATTTGAAGAAGAAGATTCCCGCCAGTTTTTGGCGTACCAAAGCACAACCGCAAGAATGGCTAATCTACGCTTATGCGATGATATTCCGAAAAAGGGCAATTCCCTTACTGTCACAACCCAAAGAGTCCCATCTAATGAGCCTGTGTGTCTTCCCGGAGATCTTTGAAGAAGGATCTACAAACTGAATGGGCGGATGTTTACCCGCCTCGCGATTTCCAATGCGGCCGCTTTCTTTCTCCTGAAAGGCCATGGTCTAATCAAACCAATACCGGCAAAGGGGCCTTTATCAAAGCAAAGACGGAGTTACAAGCCGGATAAAATTTGTCACTACCACTCAATGGAAAAAGGGCATGCGACCAGGATGTGCAGCTATCTCCGTCATAGAATCCAAGACATGATTGAGAATGGGATAGTGAGAGTTGTCTACCTCGCGCCGGACTCAGTTGATCGTCAGAGCCCGCATGAGAGCCATGACCAGCCAATGGCAACCTATTGGATGGAACAACCTCACCCCCAAGTATGGAGGATTTCTTTCGTAGCCTCTCCCAGCCGACTTAATACCAAGGTTGGGGAAGTAGCTGTAACACTATCACTGCAGCGGAAGAACCCCCTCATAAAGGGACAGGTCAGCTAACTGATCAGAATTTTGATACTAAGGGGGACGTATGTGCAGTTCTCCCCACACTTCCAATTTATGGGATGGGGCCTCAGCTACCAATGCTGCCCATCCTTGTAGCATCATCAATGCCCAAAAGGCAACCAGATTCAGGTATACCTACACCACCACCCGGCTTTGAGTGGGTGTTACTAACTCGTTTGCCTGTTTTATCTCAGTCAACCTTACCGGTAATTCAACAATTGCCGGTTACCGACACGCATCAAGTGCCATGGATTTATTCCGCTCTTGATAAGAATCATCATCTGCCCCTGTTGATGAAATAGGAGGCATGACCTAGTCAGGAAGGAATTACACTCCAGAAGAGTTGAAGAAAACCCGGAAAAAGAAGATAAAAGGGGCGTCCGACAAACCCCCACCGGCCTTGGAACCTACCCTGGTTAAGGTTCTAAAGAAGAGCGATTATGATGTGGTCCAACAGTTGAAAAGGACCCCAGCCAATATCGATATGTTCTCTCTACTTGGGTCATCTGCCAAACACCACGAAGCCCTTATGTCAGCACTAAGGGAGGTGCTTGTGCCCAAAGACATATCGCCAGTCAATCTACAGAACATGATTGGACGTGTTGCCACAACCAACACCATCTTCTTCACCGACGATGAGATCCCAGACAACGGAGCGAACCACGTCAAGGCACTGCACATAGCCGTCAAGGCCAGAGGCATGATAGTATCTCGGGAATTGATCGACAATGGGTCAGCACTTAATGTTTGCCCGTTCATCACTTTGGAGAAGCTTGGATTTTGTCAGTCCGACTTATCCCCAAGCAACATGGTGGTCTGAGCTTTCGATGGCACTCGGAGGGAGACCATAGGTGAAATCGAGTTACCAATAGAAATCGGGAACGCTGCTTACCAGATTCGTTTCCAGGTTCTACAAATTCCTTCAGCTTATAACTTCTTGCTAGGAAGGCCTTGGATCCACTCCATTAGAAGCATCCTTTCCAGCCGTCACCAGAAAGTAAAATTTGTTATGGGAGACCAACATTTCACCATCCATGCGGAGAAAGACTTTGAGAAATATCATGGTCCCACTATTCAAGTTATCGAAACTGTAGAGCCATCCAGCTATCAAACTCTAGAGATAGTTACACCAGCGGACCCCGCAACTAAGGGACCAACCATATTAAGTATTGACTGGGGATCGGTGCAAATCCCCGATGCCAGCGAAGGGATCAACATGATTATCGATCTCAACATCATCACTTCGGACGAGGGTCCGCCAGCCTTTGATTTCATCCGTCCAGCTCTACCAGGGGAGACCCTTGACAACTGGAGCTCGGACGACATATCTACCATTCACGGCTCTTGGTAATGGAGTCGCCATTAGGGTCACCATTCTGATATATCGGTGACCCGCATCTATCTTATCTTTCCTGTTCAGTATTTTCTTTTGCTTATTTATCTAAGTTGTGATTTCCTGCTTTATCCTATGTATGTGTGTAGCAAGATGTATGCCGTAATGAATAAAAGTTATGAGAAAATTGCCCCAAAATCTTGGTGAATGTTTGATTTTTTGTTTCTGAATTTACTTCTCCCTCTTGCACTAAGAGCTCTTCTTTCAAACAAAAATAAAACGTGACAGGAACCAAATGCGTCGTCACACTGAATCTAATGATATCACGGTTTTGGAGTCCTCCGAGATTGACCCAAAGCTGGATTATGAATTAATGGAAATAAAACTTGATATTGATGATTATATCCCCGAGGAGGTCGTTAAGGAAATACAGCAGCACATTGATCGCTACGAACAAAGACCCACACCCCCAATGTGGAAGAAACAGTCTCTGTCGACCTAGGAACATAGGATAAACCAAGGATAGTCAAACTGGGAACTCAATTGAATGAGGACCAGAGAATTGAATTTACGAAACTCTTGAAGGACTACCAAGATGTTTTTGCATGGTCGTACCAAGACATGCCTGGGCTCGATACATCAATCATCGAGCATAGGCTACCCTTGGACCCTGCTTTCCGACCTGTCAAGCAGAAGCTCTGCCGGCTCAAGCCCGAGTGGAGTCTTAAGGTTAATCAAGAAATTATCAAGCAATTTAACACTGGCTTCCTCAGGGCTGTGTCTTATCCTGAGTGGCTAGCCAACATGGTTCCGGTACCAAAGAAAGACGGGAAGATCCAAGTATGTATCGACTTTTGGGATTTGAACAAAGCAAGCCCCAAAGACGACTTTCCCTTACCTCACATTGATATCCTGGTCGACAATACCGTCGGCCATGAGATGTTCTCCTTCATGGATGGTTTCTCCGGTTATAACCAGATTAAAATTGTGCCTGAGTGCCACGCCCTCGATTTTCAACATAAATGAATAAACATTTTTCTCTGTGAGATATCTCAATAAACTCATAGATTAGTCCAAAAGTCATCTCACAACGCTATATTGACAATAAACGACAAATCAAATTTCGGTACCCGTGTCCCATATAAATTGTTCCTCCAAAAATGTTACATTCTTTTTTAAAAAAAAAGAGATTTAAATACAACTTTGAATTCAAATGATGAGATTTCTGATGATGAAAATGCTTTCATGCCATGCTTCAGAAATGTCATGCATCCCTCGCATCTCAATTCATGCCGCTTGGTTATACCTGAAAGGCTGAAACAGCAAAGGGGTGAGCATTCACTTCACCCAGTAGGTATCCCCTTTTTGTTTCAGACACATAAATGCACAACAAGATATAATGAACAGGAAGCATAACATAAGATTGACAAATAGCAAGTAAGCCACCAAGCATATCATTTGATTATAGTAACCGAACAATAACACTTCACACGTCACTCACGCATACTTCTATGATATAACATTTAGATAACAAATTATCGAACTTCCCTCTTACCACTTTGTAAACCACAATAACATTATTCATCAACTTGATCTTCCGTATGTCTACTAGTGGGCTAGTCATTCGTATCCAACAATCATCATAAAGTCCATCTCTATAATATCATAATTTCACATTAGCAAAAGTTGCAAAATATATTTTTTCTTCCTTTGTCCCATTTACTCAATTTAAACCCAACTTTCAACATTCAATTTTTGTTTCCTTCCTAGTAGCCACGATTTCATTATGTTTGTTAACTCGAAAACATTCCAGCATTCTCTTCAATTTCATCAAGTACATCCATCAACTCACACTAGTCAAAATAAAATATCCAACGCATACTTAATAATGAATATCCGTCACAAGACCAAGCACTTCCAAAGCATCCAACATATTTCATGTGTCCATTCGTACTAAACGTACCCACGTATGACCAATGCTAAATGCAAATGAAAAGAATGAACAAGGATATCACATAAGGAAGTATAAGACTTATAAGAAACCCATATGATGGATTATATCTAATAAAGTCACTCTTACTACCAATACGTCGTACCCGATACGCACCCAACTTCTCATTGAATATACATTCATATCATTATATTCGATACGTACCTGACACGTCATGTGTGTCCGAAATACTCATACATCATGTATCTCTTTCATTTAATCATTTCATCATACTTCGGGCATACCCTTTCGGGCCTCGTGCCACATTATCACATTCTCATTATCATTATACGTTCATCCCAATTCACATATAACTCATGTGTCCAACCAAGTACCCAAGTGTCCAATGTAAAACCAAATGTCCAGAAACAAACCAAATGTCCATCATTTTACTCATAATTGATACCTCAATACCGTGTATCCAATTTCCACTGAAATGCCGTGTCCTTCACAAAATATTTCATTTTCAAAAGAAATTTCCAAAAAAAATCGACCACTTGTTTTAATAGGGAACACATCCCTCTGTCGGATTTTGTGTGCTCCGTGCACCCCTGCCGGATTTCGCGGGCTCCATGCACCCATGACCAGCTATACTGGTAATACTAATAATTTATCCATCAAAGCACGTTTAGTTCAAAAGCTCTTTCAAAAGATTACATTTCACCCGAACATCACAATTTTGCCAAAAGTGTCAAACGACTTCGTGTAAGCGCGTACCCGATATGTATTCCACGAGTTATCTCAATGAACATCAACTTCACATAAAAAACTGCTACTTTCTAGAAGAAACTAAGGCACAACCCTTACACATTTTCGAAGGCATATGAGTCTAGTTTCTGAATCAAAAGGCGGATTGAAATTTCAAGCTTCCTAGACAAAATTATAGTCATTCCTGTAAGATGCGATAGTGCTGTCAGCACTGCGAATTGACTACCACAGTCCGATAAAATATTTCTTATATTTTCTGTACTTGAAATCTCTCTTTGAAAATTTTACACAATATAGTAGACTCAATAATAAACCCACAGTAAAAATATCAAAAATTTCCAAGCTGTCCAGGTAACCCAAATAATTTTGGTGAAATCTAGCTGTGAGCAAAAGTAACAACAGAACAACCTCGTGTTCAAAAATCCACTAAAAACCGCATACTCATTCTTTTCCAGTGACTCCAACACTAAAACATAGCTAACTTATCAATGTTTAATATCCATGAGGACCCATAACCAATAAACTTGTTAACTATCACAAAATTAACAAAATACATAGCTCTCTACAATCTACCCAGATTTTTAGATTTCCAAAACGCAGTTTAGTGCAAGAATTGTTTAGAAATAACCTCTTCATATTTTGCTCCAATATTTGGACACAACCTGGTATACTCAGGTCTAACACACCCAAAATAACCTGGTATACTCAGGTCTTACACAACCTGATACCTTACATAAAATTTTCAGAAAATAAAGAGATGATCTATCAGGTCTAACACACCAAAAACCAAATACCACAAAACCCAGATTCTGCAGAACAGTGAAACAGAGCACAGCTCGGTGCACGATTTTTCTAGACTTCGTTTCAAGGAATTTTAATCTGAAAATTTTACATAGCATATACAACTCATAGAGGGACATCCCATAAACTTTTCGTAATATTTGGAGTTGTAGAACCTTGTCTAGAAATTCGAGCATGTAGAGTATGAAATCAACATTTCTGTAACAGATTCATCCATAACATAAACATATATATGAAGAGAGATGAAACCCCTACCTTAAATGTGCTTGAGCTCCAAATCCCTCCATGTGAAACCCAACTGAAAATACCCACTTTCAAGCGAAACCAAGCGAAACTCTAGCTCCAAACGCGTGTAGATGACAGATTTAAGTGTAAATCCAAGTGGGTTTTACGTATTGATGAGTATTTTGGTGTGGTAGTGTGAGAAATCAAGAGAGGGAGAAGAGAGGAGGGAGCCGGCTGCCATGGGAGAGGCAAAATCTGATTGTCTCTCTCTCTCTCATTCCTTTTATAGTGCCAAAACCTTAATTACGCCTCACACCCCTAATTTCATGAATGTGTTACAACAAAGTCCAAAACTAAACATTTCTCCACAGTCACCCACACACAAACATTCAAACCAAATTCTTCAAAGTTCCAAATTTTATTCGAAAAGATTTTACACAAATTTCCGGGTCTTTACACTGAGGATCAGGAGAAAACTACCTTTATCACCCCGTGGAGGGTATACTGCTATGTGGCCATGCTCTTCGGTTTGAAGAACGTCGGGGCCACTTATCAGAAAGCCATGATTACTTTATTCCATGATATGATCCACAAAGAGATGGAAGTCTACGTGGACGACATGATAGTGAAATCCGGAGGCATTAATCACCTCCAGAACTTGCAAAAGGTTTTTGAGCGGTTGAGGAGATACCAACTCAAGCTCAATCCGTCCAAGTGTACATTCGGTATTACGTCAGGAAAGCTCCTGGGTTTCATCATCAGTAAGAGGGGGATTGAGGTCGACCCCGCCAAAATTTGAGCCATCCTCGACATGCCTCCTCCTCGGATGGAAAATGACGTCCGTTCATTTCTGGGAAAGCATAACTACATCAGCAGGTTCATCGCCCAAATGACACATACGTGCAAGCCTATGTTTAAACTACTCAGGAAAAGCGTTCCGACTGTGTGGAATGACGACTGTCAATGAGCCTTTGAGAAAATCAAAGACTATCTATTGAATCCGCCAGTACTGGTGACGCCAACAGCGGGCAGGCCGCTGATTATGTACCTAGCCGTGATGGAAAACTCCATGGGATGCGTGTTAGGCCAACATGGGGAGGATGGGCATACGGGGCAAGCCATCTATTACCTCAACAAGAAATTTCTTGACTATGAAATCAACTATTCGGCGTTGCAAAAAACGTGTTGTTCATTGGTATGGGCTGCCCATCGGCTTCGCCATTATATGCTGTATCGAACTACATATCTGTGGACAGTGGAGGCCCACGCTTTTTGAATGTTTGTTTTGAAAAGGAGGCGATTTTTAGGGAAAAAGAAAATTTTAGAGTCGCCACCCGGGGTTTTTATTTTTGGAAAATATCAGGTACCCAAGGAACCGTTTAGAAAAATAATGACTCTTTTTTTTTTGTGCCGCTGAAAAAAGGTTTGGTCTTCGAAAAAATAGAGATTTGGGTTCGGGAGCTAGGTTACCCGCGGGGAAGGTTTTCTTTGAAAAATACACCCCGCGTGCCCAGAATTTTCCGGTCTTTACTAAATATTTGTGGGATTTTTCTGAAGAGATTTTATTAAAAAAAACTTTTATTCACATAAACAGTTCATAAATAAAACAGGAGGAAATAATGCATTAAAGTGACAGGTAAATCATGTAATATACAAATTGACCATAAATGTCATAAAATAACAAAGTGTAAGGA
>JAXBDA010008588.1:0-14486 GCA_036023075.1 Gaultheria prostrata | reverse complement strand
GAGAGAGAGAATTAGGAAAGATTAGGAGAGAGAAAAGTTAGGACATTAGGAGAGAGAAATTTGAGGAAAATCAGGAGAGAAATATTAGGAAAATTAGGAGAGAGAAAGGGTATTTTGGGATTTATTTGAATTTCAGGATGGAATCATAAGTATTCAAATCTCATAGGATGAAATCATAATGATATTATTTGTATAGGATGTCTTAATTAACTTCCCCTAAAAATGGTAAAAATTATGAAAAGCCCTTTTTTTTTTACTCTTTGAAAGAATCATTTTGGTCAAAAAGTACAAATTTATTACTTTTAGGCCCAAAAAACATGAGAATTGTGAGCTTTTTATTATTTATTTTACTATAAAAATGTGAAATCGTCAATGTAAGCTTTGTGGGAAGCGTTTCGCCGGACTTGCCCTTTTGGTCTTCTTGGTGCGTACGGAAAGATGGTAGACTGGTTGAACCTCTCCCGGAACCCTAGCTGCTGACCTAAAAAGGGGACCTGCACACGTGCACAACCGCGTTAGTGCCGAGCCCAGACGGTGGTTGTCCGGTAAGGCACTCCGACGGTCAAGTCAGTCCCATGGGGAAGAAGTTTTACTGGCTAACTTAGAGAGAGAAAGAGAGTTATGAGGGTATTCAATGTGGAGAGAAGATCCCCTTTGAGGTAGGTGGAGATCTTCTTTATAGGCCAAGGGGGGCGTGTCCCCCACGCCCCTCGTATGCCTCTTTCGCACCGTCCGTACCTTGGATGACGCCTGGTGCGGTAAGAGTGTCTGCACAGACACAGTGCTTCAACTGACGTCATGGTGCAGTGCTTCGGCTTGCATCACGCCGGATACACTAGAGGGTCAACTGATTTGGGAGTGCTCCTCGGTCAACCACGTGGTCCTGCAGGCAAAGCCTGCTGGGTGGTTGACTGCCACCATCAATGCTCTTTGCAGTCTGTCACGCACGCCCAGTGCCGAGCTCTCATGCACTATCTGAACGTTCTCAAGCCGACATCAACCGACTCGGCTTGGAAAATGTTCGGTGGAAGACGACTAGGCTATCCGAGAGGTGCCCATCGGATCCACCGATCCTAGCGGTGGGCCCCATGATGCCGTTCTAAGACTCCACGCCGGCTTGGCAGATAGCGGGGCGCAGCTTCGCCTTGACACCTGTTCCAATTCGTACTAAACGAACCCACATCGGGGACAACCTCAAGCGGAGCTTACTGAGTCGAGTCTGCGCTGATCCTTTTCCCAGGTGGCAGGTGTCCCCTTCGCACCCCTCGTTGGGTGAATGGGTGGACCTTCTGAGCCCCTCTGGGCCCGGCCGCTACAAGCCACTTTCAGATATTTACCATGTGTTTACTTGAATAATTGCTACTAGTTGAGTACCCACGAAAGAGGTATCTGTAGACTGTAATTACAACAAACCTCAGTGGGACGTGAAATGTACCCACTATTTCTATATATCTAAAGATAGATATGTGGCTTGAAACTTCTACATTGTTTAAAACTTAGTAGTTGGGTTCAATAATTGGAAGAAATCAGAATGATTTTTTGAGGAAACAAAAGCATATCATGTATAACATTGATACCAGATAAGTACACCAAGACAAACCTCCATACAGCCCAACAAAATAAACAAAATCAAAGAAAAAGCATAACCAAGACCCAAGCAAAAAACAAAGGACAAAGGAATTTAAGGTTACAAGGACTGATCGATGTGGTCCAAAGGACTAAATTTTAGTAAAAATGAAGGGCCCTTTAGAGAGAACCATTTTTGTGATCGCGTGATGTCTGAATCGATGTGGTCCAAAGGACTAAATTTTCTGGATAGATGACATTCAATAGACCCTATATGAGATGGAACTGCTCTTGAATCATGACTCGTGAGTCTGCTCAAATTATTTTTGCGTTTTGACAAAATGAATTTTGTATTGTGGCAATGAGGATTATATATGTCAATGTTCAGTGATTTTTTTTTTGTGTAAATTCATTCTCCTCCATCAATAGACAATAGTAATAATACAATAAAATTTGGATAAATTTCACACAAACAGATACCTCCCTTGAGATTTTTTTAAATGGCACTGCCCTTGCTTTCTTTACTTAACAATACCAAAGGACCCCTTCCCGCCAAAAGCCACTTTATTTACTTAACAATACCAAAGGACCCGGTCTGAAGGGAGGGGAGGGCAATGCCATTTCAAAAATCTTAGGGGAGCTATCTGTTTGTGTCAACAACCTTAAGGGAGGTTAGTAAAATTTATCCAAATTTTTTGTCTAAAGACACCTTAAAAGGGCACGTGCTGAAATGCCCCGTTTTCTTTGTCTCAATTCTATGGGAAGGGAGATAGGGCACGTGCTAAATTTTTCCACGTAAACTACCCTGTCGTTATGCTACCCATATAAACACTCGTAAATGTCATATTTCTAGTTGTTGCTCTGTCTGCATGCATACTTACATTCATGTCCATGTCATTATGCTGTCCGCATCATTCCATGCATATTACCTGTCCCCAGTAGTTACGTTGCCCGTTTGTCCCTAACAAGTCAATTTACTGTTTTACCCATGTATCCGCATAGTGCATGGTTAATTAGCTATTCGGCGATTATGGCTAACCTATGAGTAGCCAATATATGCATATGATTTCATGATTTAGAGAGTTTCCTAATTTGGTCTGGTTTTCTGTTTTGGAAAGTTTTCATATTTAGAAAGTTTCTATTTCTGGAAAATTTCAATTTTACTCCCTCAGTCTCAATTTATTGTGCATGTTTTCTTTTTTTTAATGTCTCAAAAAATTATCTATATTTTTTAATTTATAGTATTTTTTAATTTAATATGGATGTTTGATAGATCTCAAATTAATTTTGTTAAACAAATATTTCAAAATCATAAAAAACATTATAGACTGTGAAACATATACAATATTCTGAGAAATCGCAAAAGGAAACAGACACAATAAATTGGAATGGAGGGAGTAGTTAGTTTCCTCATTCATGCATGTTTTGTATCTTGTTCAGTTGCATGTTTAGTTTTAGCTTAATTACCCCTAGAAGTAGGTTCACTCACGGCTTCATTTGCACGACTGATTGATTCTCTTTGCATGCTATAGGATGTGTGTTTTTGTTTGCTCCATTTGACAGAGTTAGTTTTCAAATGGCTGCTTTTCTCTCTTGCAAAAGGATAACTTTTCAAAAACGTTTCATTCAAACCCTACCTATCCGTTTCCTTGTATTTCATGCATTTAGGATAGAGACCACATGAACCAATGGTGATAAGTGAAGGCCAATAATTTGATTAGGCGTAATGAGTGCTTAACATCTTTCCACTCGGTACCTTAACCCCCGGACCTATCTGTGGTGATGTAAGGATCGAGCCTTTTCATATATAGAGTCATTAAGAATCTTGGACCTATAACCAAGTGGCGACTATAGTCTTCGTTGAGTACTTGTTTTCAAGTATTCGCCAATTTTTTGTGTAGTATGGTATCATCATTCCGGCAATTGAGAGATATGGCCACGATCGAGCACTCCAGGTCGCACCACACTGGACTAGACGGCGGCACGCCTCCAAGAAGGGTGCTCACGCAGTGCTAACAGTTTCTTATTTTACTGACTCATTTCGGATTCGACTCTAGTGGAGACGAACAAAGCACCACCCCACAATAATGTTGGAAATTTTCTCTAATCTAAAGAAAAAAATGAACGATGAATCAAAATAAAGAAGCTATACACTACCCTAACCCTAACTTAACCCATCAAAAAGAGTATAATATTCTCTTTATAAGAGTTGAAGCCCTAATCTCATTGCATTTAAGTAAAGCTACACAATTGCTGAGCTAATGCCATAGCCCAAATTCTCCACTCTTATAGATGTACTCCAAGATTGTACTTCGGTCCGCATTTTAGTGGTTTGTTCGAGTTTATTTTTGAGTTGTTTTTTTTTTTTAAATGTATTTTTGGTTCGGCCTCGATTACTTAAAATTCTACACAAACATGACTGAACTGAAGCGAACCGGAATATTCTACATAAAAAATTACTTGGACCAAGAGGTGTTGATTTTTTAGTGTTCTTGGATCAAACTCAGCCAGCCCATTTGACAGAGAGAGTTATGTAATGACCTATAAATTGTTACAGTAGTTTTTTTGTTTCTTGTATATATGTAGCCAATTTTTCCCCTAGCTCAAACCATTAAGCCCAAGCCATACAAACCCGAAAATCCTGACTAGACCGAACCACGCTAAACGGATCAGTCGGGATCAATGTGCAACATATTTTTCCTGCGATTACTGGTTTGGCCCTACCGTCATACGTACATACCACACAGTCTCAATCGACCCAAACCGAAAGTTCACCGCATGAGAAAGAGATTTGAAGACACACGGACGCGGTGGCCCAAGACTAATAATTTTGGAGAAAGAGAGAAGGGTATTTGCGGCAAATGGTCGTTGCTGCATGTGCAGATTGGAACAACTTTTAACCCTAAGACAAAAAAACAGTAGACCCCACTTGGATTTGGGAGATTTCCCACTGGGAAAGCTACTTGACCTATACACGGTTTCAAGTTTCAACCCACCCAACAACTGTTTAAACTTCAACCCAAAAAATTCTCCCTCCATTTCCATCCATTGGTCACTCTGGACCCTATCCGTAGAACACGAAATTTTTTGGAAAAAATAAATAAACTTTACAATTAATTTTAATATTTTTTACACTAAATAAAGTAGTTCAAATTATTATTTTTTTAATTTTATAGATTGTTTTTTAATAAATCTCCAAAACCCTATATTTTTACCTCTAAAAATTCATATTTTAAAAAAGGAGACCAACGTACAGAAAGAAAGGAACAGTTTAAGCATGCTTCCGTAACCTTTTTCTCCATGCCTCACGAAAGTCGATTGTTCATCTGAGTCAGAAGAAGAATATCATCAAGAGAGTTCATCTCCTAGGTCTTGCATTCAGAAACATGCAAATAAAAATTGGGTATCACCGAATTCATTTTTAAAATCATATTCACTATCCCGTTTTAACGATCTTTTCATACAATTAGCTACCGATGTTGAAGTTAGTTAATTTTCATATACACACGCTCTTATAAGATGAACAAGTCGGATCTTATTTTCTTATGGAATTGGAACTAAGCCAAAAAAGCTGAATTTTTCACCACCACAAAAAATGAAAAACTTCTTAAATGCCCTTAGCGGTTTTTGGACCCCAACAACAGCAGCCAGTTTTGATCACTAAAACAGCAGCCAGTTTAACAGTTCCTTCACTACTTTTGGTTGCTCCTCTTTTTGCTTTATTATTTAATGGTCCCCACCCCCACCCCCACCCACAAACTTCTATTTATTGCTTCCACCGCCCCTCCCCATTTCCTTCACTCACCTTCCTCCCATCCCCTCTCTCTCCTCTTCCACAACCTCTCTCCCTCTCTCTCTCTCTCTCTAGCTCTCTCATTTCAAGACTAAAAAAGATCCCAATGTAACCATCCTCTCTCTCTCATCTTTAGTTAAGCCAAAATGAGGCCTTCTAATAAATGTGCATATTTGTAGTTCAAAATTGTATATTTTGCTTAATTCTTGTGCTTAATTGATATACTGTGCAGGAAAATGGGTGTAACTGTGTTTTTGTTGATGGGTTTTCTTTCAATGGTGTCTTTCGTGAATGGGTATGGAAGAGGAGGAGGGTGGATCAATGCTCGAGCCACTTTCTATGGAGGTGGTGATGCCTCTGGCACAATGGGTAATATGTTGCTCTGTTTTACTACTGCATTTTGTTTTCATGAAATTGCACTTTGGTCCCTGTAACTTTTATATATTTTACATTGATAGCTGTATGTGGCTCTGTTTTGTTTTCGAAAAATGCTTTGTAATATGTTGTCCGAGATGGGTTGGATGTGCTGGGGCCCCGCATGTATTATTCAACGGCTCTAAACTTTTTTTTTTTTTTTTGAATAATTGCAGTCATTTCTTGTCCATTTGAAAATGAAAATATAATTTTACATGTACGAAAATAAACAGAATGTTGTAATAAATATCGGGAACATTAAAATCAATTAAGAGAAATTTTCGGTGCCGAGCGGGTACCACGTAGGCTCGGCCACGTGGTATCCGTTTCGTACCGAATTTTTTTTCCTCAAGATGCTTGTCCGGCTCTCAAAAGGAGAATTTAGATGAAATAAAAAAAAGTCAATTTTTATTCATAAATGAAAAGTAATTATTGATATCTAGTAAATCAAATCTGTATAAACCTTGGGGGTCTGGTTGTGTAATTTACTCAAGAGGCACCATTAAGCTCTGTTTGGTCGGGAAACAAAAAAAATCCAAGATCCAAACACAATACCCTGAGCTGATTTTTATACTCTTTTTGGAATTCTGAGAATGGAAGAGGTAAAAATGAGAAAAAAAAAGCCTCTTCTGTTGTTTGGCGTATTTATGGAGAAAATAAAAAGAAGTAAGTACTAAGCACATTAAAATAGTTACTATATTTTTGGTAAAAACTCTCCATACTTTTCCTAGAGTTTCCTTCTTTAATTATTTTAATACCTTAATTATTTTTCACCTTTTTCTCTCCAAGTTCCAAACAGAGCCTTTAACATTTATTTTTTTGCAGGTGGGGCATGTGGGTATGGAAACTTATACAGTCAAGGCTATGGAACAAACACAGCAGCTTTAAGCACAGCTTTATTCAACAATGGGTTGAGCTGTGGGTCTTGCTATGAGATTATGTGCGCGAATGACCCTAAATGGTGCTTGCCTGGCACTATTGTGGTCACAGCCACCAATTTCTGCCCACCAAACAATGCCTTACCAAACAATGCAGGGGGGTGGTGTAACCCTCCACAGCACCACTTTGACCTCTCCCAACCTGTTTTCCAGCATATTGCTCAGTACAGGGCTGGTGTTGTCCCTGTGTCTTACAGAAGGTACATGTCTACATACTTTTCTTCGTCCCATTTTGTTTGTCCATTTGACTAATTACTGTTGGGGTCAAGAATAGCTCGAGCCTTGACTCGAGCCTCACTAATCAAATGAGTCTCACTAATCAAATGAGTCGAGCCTCGAGCTGTTCACTAATCAAATGAGCGGTGCCCGACCAACTAGTTTTTGTTGGTGTCACAAACAGCTCTTTTTGTTGGGGTCACAAACAGCTCTAGACTCGGCTTGCTAGAAGTTTTTGGCTAATTTTAATTGTTTTTTTTTTTGGAAGATTATATGTTACTTGCTTTTTATAGTAATTTTTTTAATTTATATCAAAGGCTTTTCAAAGTCTTTGGTCCTTTCTGGGTGTCTGAGCCAATACCTGCTAAGCTGCTTGGTGAATTATGAGGATAGTTTCTAATTAAATAAATTCACAAACAAGGAAGCCAAAATCCTTGTTTTTAATGTCTCTCTGTTTTTAATTGCGGTCCCCCTTCCCATCCTCTGTATTTATTATTTAGTTGTGGTTTGGTGACATACACACAAAATCAGAACCAATGGAATAAATGAATTGTATACTTGTAATGTGTTCAGTGTACCTCAGTACGACACAACAATTTTTCCATGTGAACTATAATAAATTAGTTATTTAGGTTTATTATTATCCTTTTCTCATTTTAAACAGGTTTTGGTCACTTTTTTTTTTCTTCTCTTTTTTCTTTTTAAATCGGCCTTGACAGGATAAATTTTAAAAGTAGAATATATGAACTTAAATTAGTTACATGTGGAATAAAAACAAACACAATCTTTCTGGATTCTAATGCTTCTTTTTTGTGTTCCATGTTCCGTCTATTATTTTTCAAAATGTCTACACACACAATTTTAAAACACAACTCTGGACCCATGAGCATCTCGGATGGCATCAAATCAAGTTGTGCCTAGAGTTGTGTTTTAGTTGAGTGCGCGTAGCATTGCTCATTATTTAGTCTCCCATTTAATTTCCTTTGTCGAAACAGATCTGGAAGACAATAATATTTCATTAAAATAACTTGGAAAAAGTACACTTGCTATAAATATTTGTGGTTGGTTTTGGTTTTTGTAGGGTACCCTGCAGCAGAAAGGGAGGCATAAGGTTCACAATCAATGGACATTCCTACTTCAACTTAATCCTCATAACCAACGTTGGTGGTGCCGGTGACGTCCATGGTGTGGCCATCAAAGGGTCCAGGACTGGCTGGCAACCCATGTCAAGGAACTGGGGGCAAAACTGGCAATCCAACACCTACCTCAACGGCCAAGCCCTCTCGTTTAAGGTCACCACCAGTGATGGTCGCAGTGTCGTGTCCTACAATGCGGCCCCATCCAGCTGGTCCTTCGGGCAGACCTTCAGTGGGGCCCAGTTCCACTAGGGGCTCCCACTCTCCCTTCAATATTATAAAATCTTCATATAGTATTTCATATTAATCAACATATATATATTAGCATGGTCAAGCTCTAAATAGTCACTAGTATTATTGTTGTGACTGTTAAGAAGTTAGGAAGTATTTGTGCTGTAATTCTACGGGCACCGGGGTACCGACCAAGGGTGCACTAATCAGTATGCGGGGTTTACTTACGGGTCTAACACAAATTAGGCATAGCTCATGTCTAATTTTGCGTTTCGGTATTTTTCGTTTAGGGTTGAAGAAATGAGAAGGGGCTTATTTTCAATGGCCTCTTACCGTTTCTGATGATTTGTAGGGCACCTTTTTTTTTTTTATTTTCCTCCTATGGTAAGGGAAGGAGATGGCAGAGGCGGATTTTATCCACCCGCAGTAGTGAGTAGTAAATTTTTCTAGTATATTTTTGGAGCCCTTTATGTGGCTTTTGTAAGGTTCTTTATTGGATGAATTAATGTCCTTGGTTGTGGAGTTTTATGTAAGAGACTAAGATTTGTATATTCAAGTAATGGAAGAACTATTACTTATTATTCGCCTTTGCAAATTGTTGTTGGGTGTTCTGAACTTTACATATGTGAATTATGTGGTAATTTATGCTATTATTGGTTTTTTTTTTTTATCAGAAGAAATTTCTATTTCAATAAAAATGTCATTTGATACTGACAAGATTTCTTTACAATATAAATTAATGAACCAAACTATCTAAGTCTAAGACACGAGCACAACCACAAACAGCCATACAAGCTCTATGCCATGTACTACAGAAAGTAGACTAAATCACGAGGTGTCGGCATAAGATTCGTCTGAGATAGTAGAGCTTAAACCATAATCATATAACTAAATGAAGTCATCATCCAAAAACCAATCTTTGAAAACCAACACCGGCACTCGTGGCGCAAGAACCTGCAGTGTGCTGACAAGAGTAAAACCGAACCCTCGTAGCCACGAAATGGATGCTACTCTTGTGCAAACTCCCACTGGCACGACGAGGTTTGAATGCGGTAAAGAAACAAGGATACGCGATCATAGCGGGCAAGACCAAACACGAAGCTAACACTAAATATTTATTAACCCACCACCTCTACCCATCGGATCTGGGGAAACCATACCGGAAATGAAACACCAGATTGGAAAGACCAGCCGGGAGAGAAAACAAGCAAAAGGAGAAGAAAACCCTTCCCAAATACATCCTTATTTCTCACCTCTGGCCACTATATGCCGGATCTTTGGTCGGAAGCCATAACGCCTGAAACTCAACGACCCTCGTCAAACCAAATCGGAGATATCAAACCAATATTTTAATAGATGATACGTAAAATTGATAATATTGTTGAAAGAAATGTGGGTAGCCAAATAGAAAAATGTGCGTTCATTAGCATATTTTGCTCAAAATTTATCTACTTTGTTTCACTTGCTCTAGATTGGTGATGTAAAGTGTAAACCTTATGTTAAATACTTACTACACGCAATGACTGATGTAAGTTGTACTCTTACTTTATTAGATATATAGTGGAACTAGTATGAATTGTGGATGTACCCACACATTGTGGAGAACCACATAAAAATCATTGTGTCGTGCATTCTTATTTCTATTATCGATTAACTTTGTGTGGTGTGTGTTAATTTGTTGGTTTGGCCGTACTCTCAACGATAACAAAGCATTCGTAGATGAAACATTGCGATCCCTAGACTGGAAGAACATCAATAAAATTCGTTTTTCAATAATAACAATTTTGAGAGAGAAAAGTTTTCCATTAATTAGGAGACGGCTCCTTTCCTGTAGCCAATATGGATTGGACCGTCCAGTCCTTATAGTTCCCGTAATTAGGAGACGGCTCCTTTTCTGTAGCCAATATGGACTGGACCATCCAGTCCTTTTAGTAATCCAATTTCCGAATCTTCTCGACAATCTTGACCTACTCATATTTGAAGGGTTGCTCGAGTGCGTTTCTCATGTAAAATTCAAATTTATTGAATAATGCTAATCCCGCTTTCGAACTAGGTTTTTTATGAAAATATATATGTAGTGTTATACTACATCCGTTCTAAATTTCTTGTCAACTTTCACTATTTTCTTATGTCCCAAAATTCTTGTCTGTTTGAAAAGCCAATGCACAATATGTTATAAAATTCCAACTTTATGCTTGACATTGCCATAACTCAAAAACTTACAGTAAAAAGTAAAAAAACATTACTTCATTTATTGTTAAGATTGACATGAGATAATTCATATTTTGTCATTCGAATTTCAAATCAGTGGCGGGGAAATGGAAGTACAACCCATTTGGGAGTCAAAAAAACTTTCTAGAATCAATCCCATTAAATATTAATTTTAGTGGCAATTTCGGAAAGTTAAATTAAATTGAGTGCAATAATTTTAACCTCTATAAATGTTGGATGACAAGAAATTTGGTACCGAGAAAGTACATAAAAAGTTAAAACCATATTCGGTGTATATTTCTTTTTTCATGCCAAAGTGTTAAAAAATTGACCTTGCTCAAACGGTATGGTTTAGGTTTCGGTGGCAAGGTTGTGGATTCGAGTTTGCAGAAAAGCATTACAAGTCAATTTTTATCTAATAATTCATTAACATATTAACATATATAATAATATTTTGGGGGAAAAAAACACCTAAAAATGCTATTATGGGCCTCTGCCAGACAACATTGGAGTGGTCTCTCTACCTCCCATCCCACGCCCTCCTCTTGTCACCATAATTACAAAATTGACGACAATACGGCATAAAAACAGAGAACTCTAAGCCCAAGAGGTAGCTCAAGTGACAATAGCGATGAATTGTAAACTCAGATATTATGAGTTCAAAACCTGACAATCTGTTGAAGTAGTCAGGCCACAAGAGAGGAATATCTTGAGGAATCTCTTGTGAATCCCTAGGAAAATAACCGAGGTGCGCTTTAGCTGGCCCGGACAACCCATAGAAAAAAATATTTGCAGAGAATTTTCACAACCACCTAACCCCCCGCCCCCCCAAATGTAAAAACTGATCACACAATTTCAACGAACCTTCACTTACACCCAACAAAAAAAAATATGCCTTCAACGAACCTTCAATAACAGACGAGCAATTTCCATTACACCAACTATTTTTGCAGTGGGAATTAGAACAATCCAACTGAGGGGACCGACGAGAGTATACATATGGTTCACAAATCGGCACGTGGAGTCTACTTAAGGTAATTTTTTAGTGGCCTCGTAAAAAACCACCTCAATCAAATAAATTTAAGTGTTTGAGCTTTTACCAAAATAAAAAATTCAAGTGCTTGATCCTGTATTTCAAAATTCAGGATTATACATTCTGCATAAAAAACTGGTAAATTGGATCAAGCAATTACGGTCATTGATTGAGCTGATTTTTTTGGAAAGGCCATTCAGAAAATAATTTTAAAATTAATCAATGGTTTTTATTTGGTTGGCTGAGATTTTTGGGAAAAAATTGTAAATTGTTGCCATGTTTTTCATTATTTTGTGGTTTAGATATCAAATATGTGGTAAAGTCTAAGGGGTATTTTTCTAGACTATTTATTTATTTTTTATTGGTTTGGTAACTTTCGGGGGATCCCCGTTAGGAGTGGGGATGGAGGGTGGAGATGATTCCCCGTTCGGGGAACGGGGCGGGGACGGAGGCAATTATGAGGTTCGGGGATTAGAGGGGAGGATGGTCAAATCTGTCTCCAATCCTCACCGTTGTCATTCCTAATTTGTGTGGAACCTAGATGTGGGTGCCGATATGTGCACCGTCGATAATTAGTAACCATGGTCCATAGAATCAAGGGAGTTGATAATATGCTTGTACCTCTCCATTTCCATGTGCCCATCTGAATGCTAAGCTCATTTTTGAGAGTCCTTTCTGCAGACCGTGACTTCAACAAGTTCTCAAATGGGAAAGGAAATTCTCTCATTATCCCTTTGGTTACTTACCCATGAACAGAAACCACCCCTTGTCTCTTGCGCTGGAATTACTCTTTACAGGTAATCACATGCTGGTTCACATGCAAAAATTTGGTACCAGGGTCCACATTTGTACTTCGTTTGGCACTTCCCATTGTTTTGGTACCCTACATTAATTCAGAAGCAAAAGATGACATTTCATGTCAATGTTTTACTGTCTCATCTCCATGGGAAAGCACCGGCCCAACTATTTTTTGAGGTCTTTAAGCAAAGGATTCCTCTGAGTCCTTTTGGGTATGTTTGGCATCAGGACTATTTTTCTCTGGACTGGACTAGCCTATTTACAAAATCTTTCCTCGATATGTCACATTCGGTCTCTATTTTGGAGGTTTAGAGTTTGATTCGAGATGGCCTTAGTCCAGGTTAGTGTTGGAAATTATTCGTTAGAATTTCTGTAAAACTTTAGTAACCGGAGACAATAGCACAACCATAAAAATTGAAATAATTATATAAGCACAAAAGTAGAAGTTTCAGAGAAAACTTATGTGGATCAAGTCACGCATAAAGTGCTCTCCTTAGAGAAGATATGTCCCCGCTTGCACCGAGTTGTGTGACGTTCCACTCCCAAGATAAAACGATCTTGGAAAGGTTTGTGTGCAGCTAAAACTTTCCTCGAACCAAGAACTGCCCGTATGCTCAAAATATATAACTTCAAAGTATGTACGAAAAATACAGAGAGTGGAAATGGAGGATACGTCTGTGGGTGTTTTGTTTTTTTGTAAAAGAAGTAGTCTCTCGTTCTTTGTAGCAAAAGAGGTTTATTCTATATGTAAGTCCTCACTTTTCTTTTGTATTTGTAGTACATGTAGTAAATGAAAAATGATGGTATGTGTAAAATTTAGGAGAATGAAAAATAGAGAGAATAATGCTCTTTGATGAATCATTTACAAAGATACATACCCCAATATATACAGAGAAGAGAAGCTGTACTAGGAAAGAAGCTAAACAAGGAAAGAATAAATTTACAATATTCCTATGCTACAATCGCGGATCTTCAATCAATTAATCAACTGAATCTTCACAGATCCTCAATCAATCAGTCAACCAAATCGTCAATCAATCATATTTTCCTCTAACACTCTCCCTCAAGTTGGAGAGTGAATATCATGAAGTCCCAACTTGCCATTTAAATATTGAAATTGTTCTTTTCCCAAAGGTTTGGTAAAGATATCTGCAAGTTGAGATCTTGACTGAACATAGGATGGTGCAATTACTCCGGCTTGCAATTTTTCCCGAACAATGTGGCAATCAATCTCTATATGTTTCGTGCGTTCGTGAAAAACATGATTTTTGGCAATGTGGAGAGCTGCTTGGTTGTCACAAAATAAAGACGCCGGTTGGCTTTGCGGAACTTTGAGATCTTGCAGAATATGTCGTATCTAAGTGATTTCCAAACATGTCGCAGCCATAGCTCGAAATTTGGGTTCAGCAGAAGAACGAGCCACATTGGTTTGCTGCTTTGATTTCCAAGATATTAAGGAATTTCCTAGAAATACACAGAATCCTGAAAATTGAACGTCGAGTTGTCGCACAACCTGCCCAATCTGAATCACAGTAAGCCTTTAGTGTGGGATCATTGAAGGAAGGAAAAAATAATCCTTGACCAAGATTCCCTTTAATGAACTGTAAAACTCTTAAAGCAGCTTCCCAATGTGGTTTATGACGATTTTGCATAAATTGACGTAGGATTTGCACAGAGTATACCAAGTCTGGTCTCGTCACTGTTAGATAAATCAATCTCCCAACTAATCTTCTGTATTTGGTGGGATCATGTAATGGGTCGCCCTCATCAGGGTTCAGCTTCAAATATGCCTCCACTGGAAAAGAATTAGGACGAGATCCTAACAATCCCACGTCATTCAGAATATGCAATGCATACTTTCGTTGGGAAATAAAAATTCCCTTTTGGGACTGGGAGACTTCAATACCCAGAAAATATTTAAGATTGCCAAGGTTTTTGATGTGAAATTGTTGCTTTCGCTCCAACTTTGTTATTTATAAGCGCGCCCAAAGCGTAGGGCTTACGTTGGAGGTAGCATAATACTGGTAAGACCGGATCGAATCCACAGAGACCTAAGGAATCCGAGCGTGAATATTGTCTTGCGCGAGAGGGTTTTAGCCTTAGAGCGGCAAACTTTGACTTGAGGTTTGGATTGGAATTCTCTCGACTTC
>JAXBDA010008587.1:0-14488 GCA_036023075.1 Gaultheria prostrata | reverse complement strand
AGTATAAAATCTTTGTTTTCATTGACTTTTTTGAAGTGTAGAAATTTCAAGTTAATTTATTGAAATCAATTAGATGGGTCATGTTTGAAGTTTATTGGAAAAGAAATGACTTCCCAGCGAAGGGTTTGTTGGTGGGATCACTCAATAGCAGACAAAGGTAATGCAAAACCTGTTGCATACTAGTTCACTTATAAGGTTGTGGGCAAGTTTCAAAACAAAATCACATACTTTTAAAGGGAACTACGCAATCAAAGATCACACATGCGCCCGTAAAAAATGACTTAGAAATATCTCGAACTCTCGGGATCCTATGATCTCCTCCGAATAAATAACCAAGAGTAAATAAATCCTCAGTTGATCTTTCACTAAGTCCCATATGTGTTTCACACTACGAATGCCAATATACCCCCTCGAGGATTTAGGTGCCCCTCAAGGACCCACGTTTGCCCATTTATTCATTTCGAGCTCATTTCATAAGGTAGAACAATAATTCTACATTCAACCCCGTCTGAAATCTTTGATTGCCAACTCGTCAAGGCTAGAATATAAGGTAGAACAATAATGCAACTCTTGAGAAATAAATATTTAGTCATTTTGAACCATAATTTGCATGTCTTAATTTTTCATGTAGTTAATTTGCGATTACAAGTATACTAAATTATTTATCAATAATAGAGGAATCACCTCAATAATCATTGACATCAATTTAATACTCCCTCTGTCCCAAATTGCTTGCCCTTTTTGGGAATCCGTACATTTTGCACGCAAAA
The DNA here is from genome assembly GCA_036023075.1 of Gaultheria prostrata. Taxonomy (NCBI): domain Eukaryota; kingdom Viridiplantae; phylum Streptophyta; class Magnoliopsida; order Ericales; family Ericaceae; genus Gaultheria; species Gaultheria prostrata. The sequence goes on along the minus strand of JAXBDA010008587.1, from coordinate 13,718 downwards.
AATAATGTATAAGCATTCTTTTCTTTCAAAAAATTCTTACATCAATTTAAAGATCTCATTGAGTAGAAAAAATTGGTGTCAATTTTTTTGAAAAATAATTTTTGTAAGCCCATTATTTTTTGTGTGCAAAATGCACGCTTCCCCAAAAGGGGCAAGCAATTTAGGACGGAGGGAGAATATGCACGGGGGAAAATAAATAGTATAGTTTTAGGTAGTACATATAATATAAATAACAATATTAAAAGGTTTGGCTAGCTGAATCCATAACTTTACCCAATATATAAGGCTGTGTTTGATAACAGGTGTGGACGGTGCCACTTTTTAATGTTGTTTTGAAAAATGGCAATCTGGGAAAAAGAAAATTTAGAGTCGCCACCCGGGGTTTTTATTTTGGAAAATGTTAGATACCCGAGAACCGTTAAGAAAAATAATGACTCTTTTGCCGCTGAAAAAGGGTTTGGTTTGCGAAAAATTAGAGATTTGGGTTCGGGAGCCAGGTTACCCGCGGGGAAGGTTTTGTTCGAAAAATGCACCCCGCGTGCCCGATGAAAATCGGTCTCTACTAAATATTTTGGGATTTTTAGAAAACATTTTACTGCCGAACTTTATTCAAATAAACTGTTAATAATAACGGAAATAACAGTAAACAAATTAACAATTAACAATAATAATGAACAAACAAGCAATAAACACATAAACACGTATGAATGATGCGAGAAAAATATTTAAAACAGAAAACTTTAACATTACTCACTGTCCGAGTAACAAAACTGGTTTTTGAAATTTTTGGTTTACAAGGAAGTACCGCGCGGTACCGTGGTAGTACCGTTTAGTTAAAAACATAGTACTGTATATCACTGGACTGCACTGGACAGTGAGAAAAACTTTGTTTTGGACAGTAAAAGGGGTGCTAAGCATTCTCAGTACATAGCTTTGCAAAAACTTATGTTTTAGAGTGAAAATTTTGATTTCTCCTGAGAGAAGGGCTATGTACTAAGAGTTGAAAATCATGTTTTTGACTGGAAATGTACCAGAAGATACCTCACCACCCTGCGGCATTGATGGGCCGAGAGAAACAAGGCTCCAAAATATTTGGTTTAAACAGAAGTGCCGCGCGGCACTATGGAAGTACCGTACATCACTACTGTAAAAATTTTATATTCTTGTGGCTGGTTTTTGTTGAGCATTGTTGGTATACCAAGCTCAAGAGAGGTACAAGGAACCTCCTTGAACTTGGCCTTACCCTCAGAATACCAAAGTGATTGACTTTGGTGGCGAAACGGAAGTTTTTACCTTCGGGAATGAAGCTTTGAAACAAATACTCGATCTATAGAACTTGAAACTTGGTGTTGTAGGTATCAAAGAGGTCTAGTGGAACTAGGAAATGGAGGTATAAAGTAATGGGTATGAGTAGAGGTTATGGGGAAAGTGGCCGACGATGGTCTCGGACACGGTTTAGGTTTTTTGAGGTGGAGTTTGGGCAGAGTAACGACTGGAAGGGTTTTTAACAGAGCTTTGAGGTGTTCTTCAGTGGAGTTTTTTTGTTCTCTCTTCCTCTCCCTTGGCAGTAGAGTGGATCAGGTATTTGTAGTGGAGAGCCGAGAGAGGTGTAATCATGGACCAGGTTTACACTCCTATTTGGCAGGCTACACGGCACCTTTGCGTGCCTTAGGGACCAAGGAGATGGTAGGGATCGGTTTTTCAACAAAGGGAGCTGCTGGTAACGTGTTGCAGGTTCATTGATGCCTGACAGTGCCGTGCGGCACTATGTCAGTACCGTGCGGTATAGTTGACTGGGTCAACTGTGCCGTGCGGTGCAAACATGAGTCACGACTGGGTTTTTGGGCTGAAATTGGTCACACGGGACTTGGGGGAGTATGACACGGTACAGTGGACTGGGTTGACTTTGTTCTTTGTTCAAGTATTGCTTCACGGCTCCATTCGGGCGTTTCTTTTCATCATCGAAAATGCACAAGTCATCAAAATTGGGGTGGCTACAACAGGTTTCAAATGTGGGATGGGATTGTGAAAATAGTGGGACCATTAAAGTTCTTGTTTGTTTTGTTTTTCATTTGTCAGACTACTAATCCGAAGGGATTAACCCCGGGGGGGGGGGGGGGGTGTATTACGAAACCCATCCCATGGGTTTGCAGTGCCCAAGACAATTATGACCTCCCTCTTTTTAATTATTGATAAAATTACATCCATTAATGCAATATCGTAAAAACCCTATAGAACTATTGAAATCCAACACTTCATCATATCGGTAGGACAATTGTGGTGGTTGATGCATTTGTCATGCTCAACTACATTTCAAACAAAGCTAAGGGTGTTTTGGCAAAATAATTCATTTGGAATATTTTTATCTTTGTTCATAAATGTTTTGTATTTGTTAGTTTTGCGTTTAATATTTTTTTATGAATTATTGATTCGTTTCGACGAGAAGAACCTAAAAGGAAAAAAAATTTATGATCAAAACTAAATTTTTTTTAATAAACCCAAAAATAATCCAAAAGTTTTAGGTTTTTTTTTTGAAAAAAAATTTAGTTTTGACCGTATTTTTTTTTAATTTTTAGATTTCTCTCATCAAGACGAACCAATAATCCACAAAAAAATTGATGCAAGGCTAACAAATGCGAAAAAAATTTCAAAGCAGTGAAGTCCTTTTTTTTTTTTTTTTGATCCGTAGTGAAGTCCATTGTTCGGTCTAGCTTGTTTTTACATCTCCTATCGTTGAGGGACTCCTTGACATTGGAGAAATTATGATGTGCAATGCAAATTCTAAGGGGATCAGAACTACAAAAAATAAAAAGGAAATCTGGAAAAAAATAAAAATTTTGTTTCAAGAACAATATGTTATATGATCAAATGGTTCATGAATTTGATCCAAGGGCAATTTTTGGTATGCCTCATAACGAACTAATGAAACTGATGTTAAAATTGTAGGGTAAAATTGGAAACAAGTAATTTTAGCCCAATCCTATTCTTGGTAAAACAAACATGTTATTAATAATTCCAGGGTCTAATCCTGGGCAAAACAAACATCAAGGAAGGATTCACCTCCTCATTAATAATCACACCACATTACCAATCTCAATCATAATCCCACCTCATTACTAATCCCTTCAAAACGAAACCTTGTATCAAACATTCCCAGAGTACACATATATGCATCCATGTGTATGCGTGAGTGCATGTATGCGTGTATACTATGATGCACAGCCTTGTTCGGTAGGGTTTTTGAAATCCTGTTTCAAGACTTTTGTAGATTCCCAAGGTTGGGTTGGGATTCCCTCTGCTAGTGGGTCCCTCCCCACTTATCACCTTTTTATCTCTCTCTCTCTCTCTCTCTTGTTGTAGCTCGCAGGTGGAGACATTTCTTTTTTTAATGGGGGTTAAAAATCATTTGGGGGAAACCAAACAAGACCCAGGTCTTGAAACCGCGTTTCAAAAACCCAACCGAACAAGGTGGGGTTCCGATGATCAGATAGGTAGGAGAAGATTCAGATGCAGGAGAAGATTCAAATGTGGGGTTCCACACAAACGATCCGAATAATTCTCCTGCCTAGCAGGACTGATTAAAAATATATACCAACACATTCTAACCGTCCATCTAGAAAATCAATAGTCCAAATTTTAAAATATAAATTTTTACCGATAAGACTTCGTTTCAAATTAGAATGTTTTTGAAAGGTCAGGATATGTTTATATACATTTGGGTGCGTGGTGGTGGTGTACCATATCATTTTCGATACCCCACGTCACTCTCAGCCTTTAAACACTTATGTATATGAATCACGTGACCACTGTGATTTGTGTTTCGGCGCAGATCTACTCAAAGCAGCTAGTCTAGTACCTCTAGGCCAATCCCTACACTTCCTAGAACTACGTACTCTTCTCTCTCTCCATCTCTCTCTAACTAGACTAGGTGGAGCAAAGGCGAGCAAGTCGAGGGAGGGTACAGCCTCGAGTCAAAAAAGAAAGCACCCATTTTCAAAAATCTTTCCAAAAAGATTTTCCTCAAATATTTTTTTTTTCAGTCATTACTTACATTTCTCTCTCTAACTATCCATATGTTAAAATATTACTCCCTCCGTCCCATTTTGTTTGTCAATTTTTGATAATCGTGTCAGTTTTCAATCGCTTATATCTTTTAATATTGATCTCCAAACATATATATGCAAGATCCATATTGCACATGTTTGGAGATCAATATTAAAAGATATAAACGATGGAAAACTGACACGATTATCAAAAATTGACAAACAAATTGGGACGGAGGGAGTATTCTCATTTATCTCTATGTCTCTCTTCAATCATTACTCTCATTTGTAAACATCCAACCAAACGTTATCTCAAAAATCTTTCTAAAAATTTTCTTTCCAAAACTCTTAACCCAACAAAGCCGTGTGACTCCACCGAGAACGAAATAATACACTAGAAGCAGATGCAAACCACGTGGCCCGTTTATGCGGAGTTTTTCTTTCATGCCCCCAATAAAGTGGTATTGGGACATGATGCCACATGAATGTGGACCATTAGATAGGAAAATGGTGCTGGGAAACGGATCCCCAAGACCCCGTGATGATGCGTACAGATTATACACCGAAAAACTATTAAACCCTAGATGGCGGAATTAGGGTTACCTCTCTTCCGTAGACACGAGCGCACGGTGGAATAGTTTCTTTTCCCTTAACCCGAATACAGCACGAACAAAACTCAACCGTACCTTACGATCTTCTGCCATATTCCCTTATACCTCGAATCTCGTACCCGATTGTGGACTCCAACGAGATCTGTTTTTCTCTCTTTTCACGGCTCTCTATTGTATCTCACAAAAGCGTGTCAAACCTAGAGAACAAAACAGTATATTTATTGGGCTAGGGCAGGGACCTCAGGAGAAATAAATTTGGGCTCCTTGTGTAAATAAGAAACTCTAATCCTATCAGGATTCTATTTCTTATTTCACAAATTATAATTCACACCACTAAAGAATTATAATTGCACTCCCGTCATTATCTCAATTAATATCGAGTTCCACGTCATTAAATATTTATTTATCTCTCCACTTTAAGATTACAAATACCCATTGATTCCATGAAATTACTAACAAATGGATCAATCTCAGCGTTGGATCAAAACCAAGGTTGTTTTTCGATTTTTCAGCTTAAAATACTTAGGCTTAGTTTTCCAATTGCTGAAATCAACATTTGATAAATCAAGTGTTGATTTTTAGCAAACGAGGAGAAGATTTGCTAAAATCAACTCCTCATTTGCTTAAGTAATATACTGGCCACACTCAGGCCGACTTTGGACATACGCTAAGGATGCGGCCGCATCTGGCCCCAAATTTTGACTAATTTTGTGGGCCCCAAATATTTTATACTCTTTTATACAGGTATACATCTATAATATTCAAGAAACTTTAGGACCTAATTTATATGAACCTCAAAAATAAAAGGCCTAAAAAAATAGTGGCAAAACTATAATTTTAAAAACTTTTGGGTTATATTTCTTTATAAATAAATATATTTGCGTACAAAAACAGCAGAATCGTAAAAACTATTGTTTAACACGCTTTTCACTCTCCAAGCCCTAGTCCCCAAATTAACTTTGCTTTTATAATGACGGATATCTCTGCTTCTATAAGTAATATATTTCAGATCAATGTATATAATGATTATCGAGTTTTGTGTTATTATTGGTTTTAATTCTTGTGATTTTTTCTATATAATACAATGGGCCTCACAAATGAAGTTTGCGTCTGGCCTTAAAAAACTCAGAGCCGGCACGGCCCACACTTAACACAATGTATGGTCACACTTACCACACAATGTATATCCACACTTACCACAATGTATGGACACACTTACCCAAATATATAAGTATACTTACTACAATCTATGGTTCGACCAAATTTAAATCTTTTTCTCTCTTTTTCTCTATATCTTTTTATCTTTTATTTGTTTAATATTCTTTATATCTTTTTCTCTCTTATTTATTTAATATTATTTATTTAACTAAATTCCTTTTATTTAATTATTTAATCTTATTTATTTAATATTCTTCATGCAATTTCTTTTCTTATTTATTTCCTTCTTTATCTATTTACTTTTTTTCACTCAATTATTAAATCTTCTCTATTTTCTTTTCTTTTTAAATTGTTTCTTCATTTATTTATTTATTTTCTGTTTATTTCTTTTGTTGTTGCCCCATATTGAGGCTGGGGTTGTTCTTGGAATTTTTGTTCTCGCCTGAATGCATAGAGTGCCATTAAAGAGACATGGGAATTTGATTCCCTGGACAGAAAAGTCAAAACTATTCTTGGGTTTTGAGAGAGAGGGCAGGGGCGACATTGGTAGTTCTTGTTCTTTAATTTGTTTGACCGGAAACAAGCTGCATTTTTTTTATATCTTATCTATGTTTACTGGTTTGTCAGGAGATGTGAATTGTAACAATCCGTTCTTTTTGCCTTGTGATTTTCCTTTGGAATTTGAGGAATTGTACTTTTGCTGAAACGATGACTGCAATGACTAAAAATTAAAATGTTATCCCCTTACTTTTTTCCAACTTCAGTTACTCTATCTGGTTAATATAAGTTATGTTTATGGTTCAAAAAAAAAAAGAGCAAAAGGGCTATTCTCTTTCTCCTCCTATATGGTTTTTTTGGCTTTTTGGCTAATTGTGATTTTTTAGGTATGTCATTCTCTCACAATACATCACATAAAAAACCGCAAAAAACCAAAAAGACAATAAACCATCTTAGTGGAACACCAATATGTCTAATGAGTTTATGTTAAAAAAATATGTTGAAATATATAAAAAGGAGTAGAAATATATTGAAAAGTGTAAAAGATGAATTGAAATGCTTTTTTTTTTCTCTCTATTCTTATGTGAACACAATAGGCAAGGCTCTTTGACATTTATCTTCAAATTTTATTTTATTTTGTAAGTATTAATCTTCAATCTGTTTGGACTCACTTTTGGATATTTTTTGGGGGCGGAGTTCACTTTTGGGTATTATTGTTACAACCTTTGTATTTTTGTATTGTTTCTTTATTAAGGCCTAATTTGGCTAAATAAGTCAACTGCATTTTTTATTATCTATTCTTTTTTTTTTTGGGTCTTTTTGAGAAAAATCAGTAATCCATAAAAGTTTGACAAGAAACTTATAATAGGCGAATTTTTTTTTTGAATAAAGACAAAAAGAAAGCTAGTTGGCTATTTGGCCAAATTAAGCTTTAATAAAGAAACAATACAAAAATACAAGGGAATTGATATTTGCACTTTTTTTTTTTGTCTTTATTAGGAAAAATTACCCTTGCACTTTATGAATAAAGACAAAAAAGGGAGTGCCAACAACAATTTCCAAATAAAAAGGTTGCAACCCAAAAGTGAACCCCCGCCCCAAGAAATCCCCAAAAGTGAGTCCAAACAGACACAAAAATTAAAGATAAACATTTACCAAAAAAAATGAAGATTAATGTCAAATGGCCTTGCTATTTTGTGCCCAGTGGATTCACAATAAAAACAAAGAAAAACAATATGCTCAGAATTTTTTAGATGCTCGATTCTTGTGTTTGGAGGGCTTCTCATATTTCCTGTGAGGTTAACGAGGTAGCAGATAGTTTTCCTAATTCATATTAACCCGCAAACAAGCGTTTCAATTCACTTTTTACACTTTGTAATATATTTACACTTCTTTCTATACATTTACACATATAAAACAACAAATAATATTGCACTTTTTAGTTTTATTTAAATTCTATAAATATTTAAATGGTATCTTTCTTCCTAACATGAATGATTTTTCGAGTGATTCAATTGAGTTTGCAAATCAATTGGCTAAGGAATGATTTCCTAAACTAGTGCTCAAACGGGTAGCATATTTATACTAATGCTCAAACGGGTAAAGGAAATATGCCATTCAAGTTTAAGCAAAGGTCAATGAAAGTCAAGTTCGAATCATATTAGCCTTGATTTATGCAATCATCTTTATAAATATTAAGCTTTCATAGTAATGTAAATTCTAAATTAAATTAATCTAAATCGGGCAAAGTACTCCAATGGGTTTAGAGAGTGCTATTTAAACGGGTCAGTGCAATACATCGAATAATCCTTCCTCTTCCTTGCACAATAGAGGCATCACGCCAATTATCTAAGGATCCATGTATTTGAATCCATTATAGTTCCTTCAGATTTACAGTTTCGAAAAATATCTTCTTTTTCTCAAGGCTTTGAGCCATGCATGGATTTTGGAGAACGCTGTAGACAAGAATAATGGTTCGAAAATTACAAATTTCATCAATTTATTATTTGATCTCTTCCCTTCATTTTTTCAATTCATTTTATCTTTTCACGTCTATGGAACAAAACTCTCTGGAGGAATTTTTTTTTTTAAAGAGTTTTTCTTCATAAGCATCATCTTATTTGTAGAAATTGTCATAAATTTTTGTTTGGTAAAGAACAGTCATAATTTCTTTTGTGGTCATCAATGTTTCAAGGGCTACGGGTGCATTGCAGGGCAATCCCATGCCTGTGGGGAGCCTTTTCATATTCTAAATCTCCATTTTGGGAGTTTTAAATCAATCCACGTTTAAGAGGTATGTACTTGATTTGGGCGAAGAAAGCTTGGTTCAAGAGAGGGTTTTATGCAAAAAAAAAAAAGTGCAAAAATTTAAATAAAACTATATTCTCATGAAAATCCATCCCTTCAATAATAGAGATGTGAATTTTGTTTTCCTTCCGACAAAAAAAAATGTTGATTTTGTTTCTTCTATTAATCCGATCACATAAAAAAATTAAAATTTCCTTCAAAAACATTTACCACACCAAGCTTTAAGTACCAAGCATGATCACTACATAAATCCTTTTCTTTGAGAGCATAAGGACTTAGGCCCCGTTTGGATGAGGGAAATTTTTTGGGATAAGTTTTGGAGGGGGATAAATTTTGGATGATTGGCTCATATTGATGTGATGTTTATGGAGGGATGATTCAAAAATAGATAGTTTGGATGAGGGATTAAAGAGGGGAAATAATTTTTGACTTGGTTTGGATGTTTTATGAAGTGGGGGATAAGAGGGGGTGGATAAGGGGAAAAACTGTCAAATGACAATTTTGCCCTTGTAAGAGCAACTCCAACAGTACTAGGAAAAATAACTAGGTGAAAGTACCAAAAAAATACATATTCTACTTTGCCTATTCACTTTTTCACACTACTATTCCAACACTACTCTCCATCCTTGCTCTCTATTCAAACTAAAAAAACTAATTTTCCCTACCAAACATTAAACAAACGTCAAATGCTACCAAATCAAGCAAAACAACATGATTGATTCTCCTTCATCTCCTTCACAAAATGGACATAGCCTTATGCAGCAACAACCACAAAAGGTCAAGTCAGTATTTCCATAAGATCAATAATCAGGAAAAAAAAAAAAAGCATTCCAAGAAATCCCTTTAAGAAAAACAACACACCCGTAAAGATAATTGAAGGATTGTAAACATAAGTAGAAGAGAAAAGCCAAACTAAAAAAGAAGTCCTTCGAGATTTTGAGCCATTGATGAAAGGATTGGTTCAAGTAAGCAACTATTCCCTACCTTTCGTAAGCAGTAAAACCTAAGTAAAAGGAGAGTTTTTTTTTTTTTTTTGAAAAGCAAAAGAGAATCTCATTAAACTTTGAAGGAATTACAAAGATTAAAGGGAAGGCAAGCCACCTCGGACCCAAACGGAACCAATTGACCAGGGGTCAACAAGCTACATAGGAGAGTTTTAATGTCCTACCTTTCGTTCAAAGTTAATAGCGCGCTACGAATGTAAGATAATTTAAGGTGGTAGAATGGTTGAGTTCTCGGAATATATTTTGTGAAAAGAGAGAGATTATTTGCGTGGGAAAAAATAAGATTAAACGGTAAACGAAAAGACAAGATTTTTACTGTACGAGAGGAGACGAAGCGAGAAGAATACTTGTCAATAGCCTTATGCTCTTAATGGATCAATTTGGAGAAGGAATTAAGTATCAAAGTGGGGAAAAACAAAAGGCTGCCGTGATTTTAGTTTATAGGAAGCAAAGAGGGTTTAGTTTATAGGAAGTAAGGAAATAAGAAAGGAAGGAAAAGTATAGGTCAAAAAGGGGTTAGCAAACAAAAGGAATATTGGGGATTTATAATAATTACTAAAAGGTAATTGGAAGGGGGAATTCACTGACCGTGAATTGTAGGTGTAGGGAAAAGAAAGAATTAAGAAAAGGGGTAATTATAGACAAGAGAGAATAAGAATAGAAAAAGGAACGAGTATAATTTGAAGGCTTAGTAAGGTTAAGGTTAATGGAAACCAAATAATTAGTGGAAGTTAAAATGGTATATGATAATTGGAAAATATCTTTGTGACGAGGAACTTTGGAAATTAAATTTATCAATGGGATTTTCGGGAAGTAGATTATACGGACTAATGGCAAGTTTCCTTTCTTCGATAGGAAGCTAGTCCCAAATAGGAAGACTTGATTAGGTAATTAACACATAAGGGCTCGTTTGGATGCCGTTTATGGGAGAGGGATGAAGAAATCAGGGGGGATAAGGGGTGATTTTATGGATATAGCCCATGATTTGGCGACCCAAAAATGCACCCCGACTAAATAGCCGCCGGCTATTTAGCCAGCTATTTAGTCCGGCTTCTCATCCAGGACCAAATGACCACCATAGCCCTCTGTTTCAGGCAAAAAAGCTTCTAGCACAAGCACAAACCCAGTGTTCTAACAAGTATCAAGCAAAAAATTCTCAGATCTAGGGAAAAATAGACATATCTGGGTGAAATTCTGGACCCAATCTCGATTACGTGCAGCGGTGGTGGTTGCCGGTGTCTTCCCATCTTTTCCGATCACCATTTTTTTCTCGATCCTCTTGGTTGGCCATGGAAGATGGGGAGACATTTTTTTGAGTTTCTGGTGTGACTGGAAGAGAAAGAGGAAGATGGTGTGTTTTTTGGGATACTGTTGTCGATATAAAAAAGGTGGGGAGAAATACTCCTGTGTGGTCCACTTTGGTGCAACCAAAATAAAGTAATTCAATTATTTCTATTGCATTTTGTTTTATAAATTTCTTTTACAATTCATAATACTTTATTGAATATAACTGGTAATTCATAATAAAAATAATTTTTAATTTTTATAATAGAATAAATATTTGAATTTTGTATCATAAATTTAATGTTAAATATTATATGAAATTAATTAATTTTGATTTTTATATAATTTTATAAATACATAATCTAATATATGTATTACTAAGGGCAAAATAGTCTTTTGATAGATTTTTACATCATCTACCCTCTTTATCCCCCTTTTTTAATCCTTCATCCAAATCATGTACTCCGTACTATTTAATCCTCCTTCTTAACTATCATATTAATATGTATCCACCCTTCTTATTTAATCCCTTCGACTATTTTATCCCCCCTTACTATTTAATCCCTCTAAAATTAATACGTCATCCAAACGGGCTGTAAGGAGATTAAACTTGGTAATTTAACACAATTGGAAGCACATTATATATCGACATAATTTAACACATTAGAAAAATAAATAATAGATCAACATAAAGATACATATATATTCTTACACAATCCCGATCTAGTAAGGATTACCTTATTTTAGTTAAATGCAGACCTACCATTTCCCAATCGAATTTTGATGATCCGAATCGTTCAATGTGTTTAAAACATATTTTTAAGGGTACCGGCGAGGAATCACCAAAAAAAATGACCGGGAAAAGCTTCATCCGAGCAGGTTTTCACACAGGCCGTAGATAAAGTTTTATGAAAAAGTACTCGGATGAAACCCTTCCTGGTCATTGTTTTTGGAGATTCCTCGCGGGTACCCTTAAAAATGCGTTTTAAAAATATTAAACGGTCCGGATCATCAAAATTTGATCGGAAAATGGTAGGTTTGCATTTAACTAAAATAAGGTAGTCCTTACTAGATCGGGATTGTATTCTTACATATATAATTATATAAGTAAAAGATTCAAATTAATTATATAATTATCAAAATTACGGTCTTTACAAGAGGTGTGTTTCTCTCTAACTTTCTCATTTTTTATAGATAAATGCATAATTGACTCACGCTCCAAATAAAAAAATAAATCCAAAACAATGTAAATGTGAGCCACGTACGCATTTTGGATGCTTAAGTGTCTTGGTCAGGCTATTTGTGAATTCCCTTATATTAACCTTTTCAAGCATATACATATATGTATATATTTTTTTTGGATCAATTTTCATGCATAATTTGCTCCCACTCCAAATAAAAAATAAACCCACCTCCAGTTCCTTACAAGGGCTTCATCACTAAAGAAGGCTGCAGTAGGATGTCGGGTTGGTGGTTTTGCATATATAAATTTTTGGTTGAGTTTTCCAATTCTCTACCCCTGCCACAATATAAAAAAAAAAAAGACCATACTCAGAATAGATGTACATTTTTTATTTTACTTTTTTGAGTTGTTTTTAGTTTCTATACTTTTTTTGGACGAGAGGGTGTGGGAGACTTGCAGTGAAGATAAGTCGAAAACATTATTGCATGTATTTTTTTTTTCTGTGAAAATTGAACTTGCACACGTATTGTGTGTGCCCAGCCTATAGTTTAATTAATGTAAGAGGGAAGGTATAGGATTCGAAATTAGTGTTGTGACCGTTTAACACGAAAACAGCAAGAACACATTGTGGGTTTTATTTTTTCCCGTTCGGGCCACAACGCAAGTATATATGTGTGGAGTGTCTGAGTGAATCTAGATCTCTTTGTAATAGTTGCCCATCGCTGTGCAAAAAGATTGCAATGATAGGAAGACCACGTTCATTATCAATTGATTGCAACAAAATACAAACCAATAAAATTTAAAAATTTTCAATCACTTTTATTTAACTTCAACATAAAATTAAAATTACATCGTTGATAGGAAAAAAAAAACCGTAACCCACAAAATTTGTCAATCCACATGTTCTGGTGATCATTTGATCAACATCACATGAATCTAGCAAGGCTTGCCATTTCAATGCATTTCCTGTGAAGAGATGCCTCACCTGATAAATCCAAGTACAAAAATGTCATATATGGAAGATGCACTATTACATAATCAGTAATACTAGTTAACACTGGTTCTGCATTGAAAGAAAGATCGAGTACCACCTTTGTTTCCAAAGATTGAGTACCACCTTTGTTAACACTGGTTAACACTGGTTCCAAAGGGCATTCTTAAGCCACGCAAGATTCTCATTAACAGTGACATCTCTTTGCGCTTTAAAAACTTTACTTCCCGAAATAAATAAAGGGAAACACAAACGTAAACCAAGCTTGCAATGAATACATGAAATCTTGCTGGTGCACATCTGTATACCTGAAGGAGTTGGTTCTCAAGTCAGAGCCGACAAAGTAGTACAGTAACTGTGGGGGTAACTTCCCCGGAGTAACCCCTTTGGACCGCCCTGGACACTGAAGGTAAGGGGGAGCCGCTGTGGCCTCGCCGTGATCCTGGCCGCTGGGCAAAGCAAGCAACCTGCACACTAAACAACCGTGTTAGTGCCTAGCCCGAACGGTGGTCGCCCGGGATGGCACTCCGACGGCCTAGTTAGTGACCGGAGAAGACGATGTGTAATTAATGTAGGGAGAGAGAGTGAGTAAAGACTATTTAATGAGGAGAGAGACTGCCCTCAATACGGTAGGTGAGA
>JAXBDA010008586.1:0-14488 GCA_036023075.1 Gaultheria prostrata | reverse complement strand
ATATAACGGCAGGTGCCTTAAAAGGGGCCTTTTCAAAGTTCAGGTGTCTAATTGACGCGAAAAAAAGTTTAGGGGTGTGTGTGACATTGAGTGTAAAGTTCAGGTGCCATTTTGACTTTTTCTCTTTTCTTTTCCTTCCCCTTCTCTCTTCTCTCTTCTCTTTTTTTTTTTCGTTTGTGCATGCGTGGTGTGTGTTCATGGGGAGTGAATGATCCTATTTATACTAAGAAGACTTAGTCTAGAGTCATCTATACATTAGTGAATCTAGTCCGCATGCAGTGGACAATCTAAAAGGATAAAGGCTAATAATTACCAAGAGAAATTAACCCAATCTAAGTGCGCCACCTCGACTAATTAATTTGTGGAAGCCCTTTACTTGGCCACCAAACACCCAATAAAAGGGTGCCACCTTACTTAGTTCCGGAAGGCCTTTACTTGGGCCCCAAGGCTAGTCGCCTCGTGTCTCGACTTTGTTAGCAGGGTTGAAATAACGTCTTAAAATGTTCTAAATTTTTTGACACATACCCAAAAAAATACGCTATTTTATTTGACTCTAACGGTCAGCGGGTCACCAAAAGTTGACTCTATTTTATAATTCTTTTCATCATTTTATTATCTATTAAAGTCGGGGTGTTACATTTGGCCAAGTGCGTAAATGCCTCTCTCTGTTTTGTAATTGCTTTCCCCCTTCTCCCCACCTAAAATAGGGTTTCCTTGACAGATCTACAGTGGTTACAAAGTTCGTGGTGGGATTAGGTCTCCTGTCGTTTGCGATTTTCTAGAGGGTTATGGCTAGGTGTGTGGTTAGAGCATCTCCACATGTTACCCAAAATTTTTACTTAATTATCTCGTCCTTCTCTAATATTTGTAGTCTCTTTTGAAGGCTTTACTGAATCAGTTAATACGAAGTATGTACTATGATTTTGATACTGTACTCTTGTATTTGCGAAGCAAAATGTGCATGGTTAGATTAATTATTTGTTATGTTTTTTTTTGTGAATGGATTGCATCAATGGAAAAGGATCAGGTGATTTGAGTGGTAAAATAGAGAATTGATTGCCTCTTAGGTTCCGGCAATTGCCAAATTCAAAAGAAAAAAAAGATTTTGTATCATTCAATCATGTTTTTGGAGTGTGATGATAAAAACATTTAATCACCTTTTTAAAGGAAAATGAGATCTAAAACAACAAAACAACAAAAGATCACAATAAATAAGTTTCCATATCAGTTTTAACCATAAAAGATCACACTTATTGGCCGTGATCTTTCTTTACATGTAACTAGAATGAACCCGTGCTATGCACAGACACATTAAATAAAATGATGCATTTTTCCTTTTTTTTATGAGCTAAAAAATTGTATTTTTAATAACAAAGTGTATGGAATTACTGGATCCGTTAAATTAAAAGAGAGTAACAAAATAAAAAAATTCGTGATATTTGTAAATAATTATTTTTCTAAATGATTATATATGAGCACACGGTGACGTTGCCCACAATTTTCTAAACCAGTATGAATATTTTGGTATTTTTCTGAGATCAAAGGCCGTACAGCTTGAACACCGCTCGAATTAAATTGTACTGCATTATGTGACGTCAAACCTCAAGCCTCACCCATGACGTGTTCCCCACACCTGCTTCCCACCACTCCCCTGCAAAATCAGTCCCTCACCCTGTCTCTGCCATAACTACTCCCATCACCTCACTCCACCCCCTCTTGCCAACTCATCACTCCCATGTGATTTCCACCATTCCTACACACCAACCCAAACAAAACACTGCACTTCCATCCCTATATATACACATATCCGGCTGTCTCTATCCCTCTCATTTACTTCACACACTTCCATTACAGAAAAATAACCAAGGAAAAAGAGTGAGAGAAGAAGAATAAGGAAAGAGGAAGAGGGCAACCACCCAATTTCCATTTTCGGGTTGTGTGTGTGTGTGTGTGTGTGTGTGGGATGTCTAGCTATATGTACAGAGCTGCGCTATGAACAGAAAAATGGGTTTAGAACTGTTAGATATGATACATGTCCGCTCCACACGATGCAAATGGGATCCACGAATATCGAAAGGCTTCTGGAATAATTTGTTTTTTAACATCTGTTGTACATTTTTTTGGCAATCTGCAACATCATGCTACTCGAGACTAAGCGGAGAAAGAACACACACAATGTAACGACCCTGATTTCTGTAAATAAACAAATTTAAAAATAAAATCAACTTTATTTTATTTTAATGTACTTCTAGTAATTAAAATACTAGTCTTGTTAAAAAAATATAAACCCTAATGTATACGTCCATGTGCTTGTTGTACTAGTATAATCTACCAAAAAATCTCCCTAATTATTTTTCTTGGCCACTAAGGCTCATCTATATCTAGTGAATTCTAGGGGAAACATCCATGCACATGCATACATTAAGAATTCTAGACTTTCTCCATGTGCCCTCTAGGATTTTTGAAGTACTAAAGCCTTTAGATATTCATAGGAAATCTTAGCAATGTGTTTGCACATGGGAGAAAGAGAGAGGAAGGAGGGGGAAGTTTCATGGTCCTACTTGTTCTCCAAGAACAAGTACACTATATCTATATGTATGTACATGTATTTGTATACACAAGAATCCCATGAAACTAGGCTTGCCATGCAAGCCCATAAAATCCTAGGATTCTCGATGATTTTCTCCATTAAAACCCTAAGATTTATAAGTACCTAAGCCTATGGATTTGCTATGATTGGCCTTAGGATCTTGTACTTTTCAAATCCCCCAAATCTTGGAGCATTAATGAGAGAGAGAGAGAGAGGGTTCGTGGTTGCCTATAAATAGCACCTCACACTTCACTTGTTCTCACACCATTCCATTTGTAGTATTGGGTTTTTGGTTGAAGTTCATTTTGAGCTTCAACTTGTTCTTCCGAACTCAAGTGAGAGCCACCACCCTCCACCACCAAAAACCACCAATCAATCTAAAAAGTTAGTAGGAAGTTTTAGTCTTTTGTTTCCTTTTCTTTCGAAACAAGTAGCCGTTACACCTCTAACAAACCAACCATATAACTTAAACGTCTTCCCACTTATCATTGGAATCAAGGTAGTTACTCGACCCTATTTCTCTACGTGTAATTTTTACATCGTTATAATACCCGTTTAGTTTCCAAGAAAAAAATAAAGTTTGTTGATCGGTAAAAATAGAAACATTCTACGTAGTGTGTTTGGGGAACTATAATATTTCTCGATAGTAGTTAATGTTATCTCATCTTCCTTAAGTATATTATTTCCGTAGTTGTTATAATGCCCATTTAGTTTTTCGGAAAAATAAAGCGTTGTCTGTTAAAGAGAAATAGAAACATTCTACGAAGTACGTTTGGGAAAATAATTCTTATGATAAAGGTGGTTTTTAAACTCCAACTTCTTAGTTTATAATTTACGTTGTTATAATGCTCAATTAAGCTCTTGAAGAAATTATAGTTGGATAATCATTTCTAAAAATAAAATGTTGTAACCTAAAGTTTATCGAGAAAAGAGGCTTTGAACTTATGTATGTAAGTGTAACTTCGTAATCGTCATAATGCTCATTTTTCTAAAGTAGTTACTTGACTATTTTTCAGGAAATTATGCAATAAAGTATGATGCTTTCATGAGACACATTTTACGAAAAGTTGCATAATTATAGGACACGCTTTACGAGGAAAGTTGCATACTCTCAAGACACATTTTATGAGAAACGATATGACACGAATTACGAGTTAATGAAAAGACATGTTTGTGAGAAATGAATTGGAGGGAATGGATTGCGGTAGTGCCACCCCATCTTCGAGGAGGGATATGGTGGTTAGGGCTAAGCGTGTAAACACATGGTGAACGGACCTTGTATAATGCCGAGAAGAGTCTGTGATGACAAGCCAGCCGAGACCATGTACGTGTGGGTGTTATTGTGAAGTTTGCCTACCGTTAGTTGAAAAAGACGTGATAGACCAATACTTCGAGTGATGGACTGCGGGCCCGGTGGACGGAAGCAGTGCCATAAGAGTGGAGTGACTGGACTGTGGCCCAGAGGATGGAAAAAGATCCAAACCTAGTTAATATTTGAAGAAGAACTCTGACACAAAAAGACAACACGAGACAGAATTATATGTGCGATACACCTATTTTGGATAGACACGAGCATCCTATCATGTTTACCGTTTAAATGTTAATCTTTTGTTAGTCAATTCTATCAGAATCTTTTTATAACTGTTAGTGTAAGGATTTGGCGTAGTGGTTTCTGTTGAGCGTTATAGCTCACGGTGTTGCACTTGTGTGACCCTGGCATAATTAATACCGCGATGTCGCTTTCGTGACTTCGACGCATTATCCTAGGCTTCAGAGATGAACGGGAAGAGTTCTACAACTCAGAAAGGTTTGGGGCAGAGCAGAATACCGCCATGGGTGAAGACCAAGCAGAGGAGTAGTCAAAGCCATAGTACCCACCCTCGTCTGAATAAATGCTATTCCATGATGAATAATTTGGTTGGAAAGATTTGATATTTATATTTTAATTCAATAAATGTATTATTTAACGTTCCCAAAATTAGGG
The DNA here is from genome assembly GCA_036023075.1 of Gaultheria prostrata. Classification (NCBI taxonomy): domain Eukaryota; kingdom Viridiplantae; phylum Streptophyta; class Magnoliopsida; order Ericales; family Ericaceae; genus Gaultheria; species Gaultheria prostrata. The sequence goes on along the minus strand of JAXBDA010008586.1, from coordinate 9,914 downwards.
GCGTTACAGTTTGGTATCAAAGACTTAGGTTCAAACCCTCGGCCTTAGGTGACTAGGTAGACCTCACGTTAGGCCTAAGTAAGACAAATTGTGGATGTAAATTATACTACTACTATTAACTCAAGGTTATATATTTAGCTTGTATATGGTGACCACACGAAACAGACTAGGCAATGACAACTGCCATGAAGGACCATCGAATGAACTAGCTGGAACGAACACCGGCAATGGAACCGTGGACATCACGCAACTAATGCAGGCTTTTGTCACGCCCCGCCCCGCAAACAGCACCCGCTGTGGGCCCGAGTCGGTGCAGACACGTGACATTCCAACTCAAGACTCAACCACCACCTCACAAAACTTCAGAATAAAAATACAGCGGAAGATTTCAAACATATAAATAAACTCTTCAACATCATCCATAGATTCGAATACCAATAGCCGTCTACTTTATTACAGCTTAAGTAGTATAAGCACTCAAAATACTCTTTTATTACAAACCATAAACGTACTACGTGACAACGTGTCCGAAATTCTCTCGACACCAACTGAACACCTCAAACACTGATCGGTAGTGGACCCCCTCTAAGCCCCCTGCTATCTGGCAAACCATAAAGGAAAACCAGGAGTGTGTGAAACATAGGAAATATTCAATAAAATACAACAGATACGCTCAACAAGATACAGTCAAACCAACATCAATACACAACAGTGATATACAATGAGTATCGAAATGTATATAACCAATCGCATGCAAGTGACACGTCTGCCACATCCTATGTATCCTAGGTCACTGTGGGAGCACACCCCGCTCATTGTCACCAGTAATTAGGCGGCACAACGTACTCGTGGTGAAACCCAATCCACAGCCCCTTCGCAAATATGATCTTTCACACACATTAATCATCCATATCAATAGCTAAAACATCAATTAGCTTGATATACATCCATCTTCACAATAATACATCATCAATGCATCAATCTTCGCAACGATACATCATCATCACAGTTATACATTATGGAACATAACCATGCCAAACACACTCACCTTCAATTCGACTGGAGTATGCCAAACTTACGGTTTCGGCACCTCCTCATGACCCGACTTGTCACCTAGCCACAAGCTAAACCATATCAGTATATGATCATCTTTAAACATTAACACAAATGCTTAAATATGGAAATATAAGGCTATTACAGAATTAAACAACAACCCAGAAATTCGTGAATTCAACTATTTGCTACAACACACAAAACTCAACAAGAACACACACTTGTAAAATTTGTCATAATTAGAATATGCATCAAAATGATCCAAGATTTGGTAGAGATCAAAACCACACGTCAAGGTTTATCTCTGATTTTTCATGGATTTTTATGAGCAATAGAACCAAGTCGATTTCAAGCACAAACCAAGACATTATGTGCAACAAATATAAAACTCATCTAGACAGTCTGTCGTGTTTTGGTTATAACTTTCTCTAAGTTCAAAACTAGATTCCAACACTACCACCATTGGAAAGTAGACTTCCAGTAAATAGATTTCGTCATATAATTGGCCCCAATTGGAGTTCGGATGACCAAGATATGCTCAATAGAAGTTACAGAACACAAACACAAGATTACAAATTCTGCAGAACAGTTTGCCTTCAATAATTCACCAAAAACCGTCTACTTGACATTTTCTAATGATTCCAACTCCAAAACATCACCAACTTATCAATACAAAAGACCCATAAGGACCCATCTCCATTAATCATACTTAGCTATAGCAAAGCTCATTAAAAACACAGCTCAAAAGGCTGCCCTGAATTCCAGAATTCCTCTACCATCAACTTCAACTCCAAAACTGTTATTTCCTACAGAAAATTAAGGCAGAAACCCTACATAATATCAAAGGTATACAAGTCTAGTTGCAAAAAGCGGTTCACAAAATGGACACCCGAGCTATGAGTTGTGCTCTTTTCCCCGAAGAGTACCAGTGTTGTCTGCATAGACTCGAACCTGACAGCAGCCCAGTAGAACATTTTTCATATTTTCTGTGTTTCGAATTAAACTCTGAAATTTTTACAGCATAATCTATACTCATATGGGCATCTCTAGTAAAACTATAGTAAAATAACAAGCTTTCTAGGTATCCCAAATAAATTCGTGAAAACAAGTCTGTATCCAGAGTCAAAAGTTTAAACAAAGAGTCATAACCAAAACCCACGAAATCAAGAGTTCTATAGCTCCAAGAACTAAACCTAACACCATCAATCCAACTGAAAATAATCCATCTAGGGCATGAAATCAACGAAAAAAATAAGGAATTCAATCATAAAGAAGTGTGAGTTACCTATTTAAAACTTCAACTCAAACACTAAGATCAAGCCCTAAGTTGTTTCTTCCCTTCTTCTCTTTTTCTCTTCTTCTTCTTCTTCTTTTGCCGCCTCTCTCTCTCTCTCTCTCTCTCTCTCTCTCTCTCTCTCTCTCGTTAAAGATAGGAACAAAGAAAAAGAAACAACGTAGGTTTTTCCTTTTATCCCACTAAACTACAATTTAACCCTCCAAATACTTCTAATGGTTTTAGCCCATATAGTAATCAACTTCAAAAAAAATACAAATTAAATGCTATTTATTCGAGACAGGTATTACAACTCTCCCCCTTAGGAAATTTCATCCCGAAATAATATTTACCCCTCGACAACAAATGCGATACCTCAAGTTATCAATTCCTCATCTTCCCACGTAAATCTTTCAACAAATACTCTCGCCACAATGCTTCACGTAAACTAATGTCTTAGAATATGAACTTGTTCTTTCCAACCTAGAACTTCAACATGTAAAACCAACGACAAGTCTAAACTTCCCTTCTCTCAACAATCTCATACGGTCTAATGTATTTTGGTAACTACAAAATCGCCATCCGCAAGCTCCAATTTTTTTTTATCCAACCACATAACCCATTTTGGCAACACCGCACAAACTTCTATCACCCTCTTTCAATGCAAGCTTAACACATGACCTTTTTATCAACTACCCATAAATAAAATTTACACCAGTCATAATCCCTTAAACAACTCTTTTCACATCTGTCACTCACAACTATTTACCCAACCTTTCAATAGCGTTCAATCACGACCAAACATGTACCTCTCAAACTTGTATCCTTTAAACCATATCCACATAACGAACTCAAACCATCGCTCAACCTTTGCAAACTCTACACACACTGTCATCACTTGCACCTGATTACATTCTCCACTAAATTTTATCGCATAAAGCGCAATCCCCAACTCTCCGCAACTCACAAATCACATTGTTAAGCAAAACATCTCACCATCAAACTCCACATCCAACAACTAACTCTCTAAACCTTCTGAAAAAGAAACAACGTAGGGTTTTCCTTTTATCCCCCTAAACTACAATTTAACCCTCCAACTAATAATTCTACTGGTTTTAGCCCATATCATATAATCAACTTTAAAAAAAAATACAAATTAAATGCTATTTATTCGAGACGGGTATTACAGCTTTCATAGCCGCAATCAACGCAGACCGACCCCCACCTAGACTGTCAAAGTTCACAAGCCAAGAGATGGCTTAAGCACTCAACATCACCTTGAGCGCTCAAGTTGTCTTCTGGACAGTTTGTTGTTCTTGTTCACTTTATTCTTTGATCATCATCTCAAACTATCCCAGGTGTGGGTGTGTGTGTGTTCTATGGTATTACATCAGTTTGCTATCCATTTCTCTCTCTACTTTTATTTCTTCTTCTTTTTCAAGAATGTTTCTCAAAAATAAATTCTTTAAATTTGCATATTATTCATGCATTAATCTCAAGCTACTTATTTTCGTTTTGTCATGAATCAATACTGAAAACCTGTTTCGAGAAGACATTTGATATTATGGTTGGTCATACATAAGTTATAATCAAAAGATAAAGCTGTTGAGTTTGAGGGGAGTCGAGCCCTCAAGTGCTCAACCCCAGTGTTGTTGACAGAATGACATCCAGTTGCTGTGTAGTTCATTTGGTTATTTGATCTTGTTGATATCATTTTCTGGTCATATTTCATCTTGTTAGACATTAATATGTTTATTTTTATCATGTTTATATATCAACATCATCATCATCATCGTAAATGCACAGACACAAGTATCCACCATAGCTTTCTTATTGTGTTTTATCTTGCATACGTGTTTACCCTCCCCATATCCCGTTATATGAAAATCAGATTTAAAACATTTTACATATCCCCCAAATCATTGAGTAGAGACCGGTTTACGGACCGGGCGAGGGAGGTGCCTTAAAACCCTTCCCCTTTCGTAACCAAACCCCCGAACTTGGAAAATTATTGGTTTTTCGTATGACCGGTAAAATCATTGGGCATAAAGAGTCATTTTTTTGGTTTCTCGGGTTCGGTCCTCAAACCCAGGTGACGATTCCAAAACCATTTTCAAAACCAAACCAACAATCGAGAGCCATTGTGTGGGTGTCCGCCCGACGGGTGTCCACATAAGGGCGTTACAGTTTGGTATCAAAGACTTAGGTTAAAACCCTCGGCCTTAGGTAGACTAGGTAGACCTCACGTTAGCCCTAAGTAAGAGAAATTGTGGATGAAAATTATACTACTACTATTAACTCTAGGTTATATATTTAGCTTGTAGATGGTGACCACACGAAACGGACTAGGCAATGACAACTGCCATGAAGGACCATCTAACGAACCTGCCGGAACGAACACCGGCAATGGAACCGTGGACATCGCGCAACTAATGCAGGCTTTCATAGCCGCAATTAACGCAAACCGACCCCCACCTAATACTCATGCATCAGGGCCTATGACTTAGTCACAGGCAATGCACGAATTCTGCAAAAGACGACCCTGATCTTCCATGTGAATATTTGAAATAAAAAATACCAAAGATGGAGGTAGATTCAGCTTTACAGTACTAGTAACTTCTGATGTTCCAATTGACGAAGACGACGAACTCGTAGAACTCATTCCTGTTGCCATTATCGATTTCTCTACTTGACAAATTTATAAAGAATCACCAGAATCCAATCAAGTTGACAGATGTCGGAGGCTCTGATACCATACTGAATTTTTTATTTCAATCTTCATACAAGAAATCTGTAATTTCAATTAGGGCTAGAAGGTAAAGAGAGAGAGAGAGAGAGAGAGAGAGAGAGAGAGAGTAAAGTGGGAAATCCTATTTTTCATTTCTTGAATGGAAGTTATACAACAAGATCCAGCTTTATAGTCTGGTCACACGACTAGAAACAAACTCGAGTTAACAAACTAACTACACTAGAGTTACATAAACCAGGTACTTAACAACCACATAACAGCTGTAACTAATCAATTTAAACCACCAGAGACACCAACATTACAATGGTTGTGGTCCTTTTTTAGGAGGTTCCTAATTACGTCCTTCACGACGGTCGTGGAATGAAGCCACGTCCTCCACTGCCACCTTCACGACATCATTTCTAACACCAATGTCGCTGGAATACCTTCTTGAATTATACATCCGAGAAGATTCAATGAGCGATGGCTGATCACCTACAGAAGATAATAGCGCTTGCACAGAATTTATTTGACCGCTCGTTCCTAATGACTCTTCATTAGGAATCAAAAGACCAGTTTTGCAGTAGAGAGCAAAATCCTCACAGTTATTGTTACCCAGATTATAGTTTCCGAATCCAACCCTAAGGAGATACCTGGCCCTACGGATTACTTCTTCAAGTGGGTCCGATATTGCAGTGGTGCATGTCCCGCCCCTGAGTTTCACTTTGAAAGCTTCTCGTGAGACTCCATATTGATAGCGACGCAACTTTTTTTTACCAATGAAACAATCCAAGCAAGACAAGACTACTCCACTCCCAGGATGTCGAAATCCACAATCCGAAGGCTTTGAACAAGTTGATGGGAGACTCTCTTCTGAAGCAGCAGCAATCTTGGAGAAACTTGAAATGGAACCAGAAGAACCAGGTGTAGAGGAACTTGAACCCTCAGTTTGTCGCACGTAATGAATAACGGTGTTGTTGCCGGCATAGATGCCTGCAAAATGTTGTATCCAAGTCTTAAAAACAGGAATCTGTACATGCTATATATTAAAGCAGATGGCCATGTGAGGAGTGTTCCAAGAGCTCCAATAGTCGATTGAGTACTCTTTTATCAAAAAAATTTAAGTATCTGTCAACTAATGCAAATTATATCAAAACTATCTCATAACTCTTTTACAATTTAAATTCAAAAAATTTGATGAATCATTTCTTTAGATTAGCAAGTATATTGAGTGTGAAAAGAGATGATTATTGACCGTGATGAGAGTAAACATAGGAAGCACAATAAATGTAGATGTGGTCGCCTGGTGCAAGTTCGCTCCTTTCAACTTTGTGAGAAAACAGACCCTTCATCTCTCTCTCTTCTAGTCTTCCGAGTGTGACTTTGCAATCGAAAATGGCGTGTGTGTGTATATATATGCGATCGTGGTGCAAAATTGGTTGGACTAAGCCTAACCGCGTGTAACAAATAATAGTATATGGAACTCAACTAATAAACATTTTTTATGCCGCGGGAGAGTGGTGATTTCGTTATCTACACATACGTCGTCGGGAATGTGCTCAATTGAGCCAACTAAATTCTTAATGCTGTGTGAATTGTTTGTATAATTAAATTTTGTTTAGGATTGGTCCTACTCAGTCAAATAAATCGAACCAACGTATTTTATTTGAAGATAACACAAGTTGGGTAGGTTGGACTAAGCCAAAACGAGTACAAATCGATGCAACAATAGGTGAACTTTGGCCAATAACACAAGTTGGATTGGACTAAGCCAAACCGAGTACAAATCGACGTAACAATTAATAGGTTAACTTTGGCCAAATAATGACTCTAAGTCAACAACTAGTGTACGGTCTTTATCGAGTGAATGTCAGTATTTTGTTTTGTTTTGTTTTGTTTTGTTTATACACCTCACATTGCGGACAAAGCGCGCGCGCATCATATTAATTAATTTGTAGCCCAACTTTCCATTTTCCCACGAATATTGGATTGGATGGTACAATTTACAAATTTATAATAAGGTAATAAGGCTCCTTTCCTCCCTTCTTCTTCGTGGTCTTTCTTTTTAATTTTAGAACGTTTCAAATGTTGATCCTCTTTCAAAAGTCAAAATGTAACATGCTTATAGTATTGTAGAAATATTTCTTATAAACAGTCAATTGTAGCTCTCTGTGGGACAAAACACGTTTAGGGAAATCGAGCAAAATGCAATGCTAACATAACGTTGACTACGTAATTGTTATTTCAGTTATTTGTAAAAAAAAAAAAAAAAAAACCACCTTGAATTTTTATTTTATAACTGGGTGGTCCGAGCCAGCTTGTGCGCACCTCAACTAATCCTAAAGTCTATAAGAGTTGAGCCCAAGACCTCATTTTCCTTGGAAAGAGTCCTTACCAATAGGGCTGCAAATGAGAGGAGACGAGCCGAGCTTTACTATGCTCAAGCTTGTTTATTAAATTTTTAACGAACTCGAGCTCAGTGAAAACCTAACAAGCCGAGCTGGCCTAGGCTTGACTTGAGCTCGAGCTTGTTTACGAGCCTTAACAAGTCAATAAAAAAAAATATAAATATATATTCACATAGGCTTAAGACAACAAAAAAAGTTTTACTTGAACATGTATATATGTTTTATATCTATATACTCTACCCAAAAATGGTCTCAATTTCAAAATAATAGTGAAATTTAATTAGTTTTCCAAAAGATAGTGCATTAAGATATCAAATTGGAATAAGAAATTATATTATTTTATTCCTCTAAAAAGTAAACGAGCCAAGTCTTGCCGTGCTTAGGCTTGTTTGTTAAGATTTTTAACGAACTTGAGCTCGAGCCGAGCTTCAATAAAAACTTAACGAACCGAGTTCGAACGAGCTCTTTTCGAGTTGAACCGAGCCGAGCTCACAAATAGCTTGGTTCATTTGCAGTCCTACTTACCAAGGCATCTACCCCTAAGGGTTAAAAAAAACCACCTCGACTAGTCTCATTTTGCTCGATCTCCCTAAACAGTTTGGGACCGCAGAGAGCTACGTACGATGAGCCAACTAAAACCTTCAAACCCTTTCTAATCAAATTCAATTGCAGCTTTGCAGGTAGAGGCAATAAACAAGCCATCCACAGAAAGATAAAAGCTTTAAAAGAATAGTACTTTAAGCTATACCAAGCTGTATAAGCTTTTCATTTTGATTTTTCTTGATTAAACCTCATTCGAGATTAACTCATTTAATAAACAAATGAGGAGGTGAGGATTGAGGATGTGCGACGATTTGGGTATGTAGGCATGGGCAATTTTACATGGACTGGAGACCAATTAATTGCTCCAAGACATTGTGGTGTAGAAGCTTGCAATATTTACTCGATCCAAGTCATTTAGAGTCTGTTGGAAATCATGTTCTTTTCCTTTTCTGCCGAACAAAAACTCTACTAATGTAACTTATATCTATCTTGAGAGCAAATGTATGATTTGAGAATTAATCCAGTATGAGACTTCTATAAGGCAGCGACAGCGTTTAGAAAACTAGGTTATCTAATCTTTATGAACTTGTTCTTAACGAGGCATGCTACAATACACACCGCCTACAAATTATTCCATATGAGATTTTGTGACTCAAATATGAGATTTTATGGCTCAAATATGAGTTTTTGTGGTTAGAGGTATGAAAGGCGTACGGTATGCACCCCTTTGACCAAATGGACGGCCGAGATTGCGTCACATATGCAAAAAAATCGATCTCATATAGAGGGCCACAAAAAATTATAAAACACCGTGTGAAATCTCATATGACGGCTTTGGGTTTTAAAAATCTCATATATAAATCCACAAATTCTCATAAAATGTACCAGAAAAGTAAAAAAGAGCCACAAAATCTCATTTAGTCAAAAGTCAACCTCATAAAAGGTGCCACAAAATCTCATATGACGGTTTTGTCCTTTAGTGGGAATGTGATACATATCGCGTATATATATATATATATACCAAAGGAGTGGGCGGAAGCACAGACACAGTAGAAGCACATGGTCAGAGTAGCAAGCACAGATAGTAATTACGTATGGAAAAGTTAAATAAACGTAATGATTAAAGAATAAAAGTAGTAATCATTAAAGCAAAAGTATATGAATTAAAAACTCAAAAGATGAATAGTGGTGTGAATAGTAACTTTCGAAAATTTGAAAATTTTCAAGATTACTGGAACAAAGTAGTGGGAGTAATGGAGATTGAAAACTTACTTCAAATGATAACTTTATTCAGAAATCTGAACTGGAATACATGACTTGCAAGTGAATTTTACAAGTAGTGGGAGAGAGAAAACACTTTGTTTTGAAGAGCTCTCAAACTCACTCTTTTCACTCTGGACTTAAGAGAGAAGACGACTCTCTTTCTAACTTTGAAAACTAACTCTCAACTTGACTCTTGAAGTTACTCAGACTAACTCTGCCTATTACAATACACTGAGGATCCTTTTATAGAGAAAGGTCCTTGAAATAATTACAATACAAATGCGGGGTGACTCAGCCATGTGAACTACAATTATTTTACTTTTTGACTAAAGTGGGTAACTTTTAAGTTGGGACCTAACTAAAGTAGATGCTGTCTTTACTTTCGGTGCCTCACTATTGTGCATGTGACTGAACTTTGATGATGACCTTTTGACTTAGAAATTCTTGATGATGACTTCAACGAATCTTGAGTGCTGATGATGACTTTTCCAAACAAATGTTGAATTTAGTTACTTTCTCATGCATCCCAAAATTATGCGTATGGGTCCTGAGCATCTTGAAACAATGAGCTGAATGGGTCCATCTGGGAGGTTGCTGTGGCTGAATCATCTGATAACTCATCTTCCTGTTGCTGACTTGCTTGAGC
>JAXBDA010008585.1:0-14495 GCA_036023075.1 Gaultheria prostrata | reverse complement strand
TTTTAAATTATGGACACAAAATACCATTGTGACACTCCACATTGTTAAATTTATAAATATTTTGTATGGATAATTAAAATCTGATATAACAACTTTTAATTATTCAGTTTTAATTATACCACTGGTGATTCCCTTAGTTGTGTCCGAATAATTATGTTTCAAGATCATCGTGTTCCTTATAGTACATCCTTCCTTCTATTACCACTCTCTCACACTTCCCAATAATTTTACCCAACACACACACAGACACAACCCACACCCACTCCTCCACTCAGATCTCTCTCTCCCTCTCTCACAAATTTTCCTCACTCCGCCACCGGAAATCTAGCGTATCAGTTACAGCTTCGATCTCTGATCTGCGATTTTGTCGTCGATATTGATTTTGGTACTCTTCATATCTCTCCTACTGTTGTTTTTTTTGGCTAGCTATCAGCTTTATATTTCTTGAGATTACAGTCCTTGATACTCCAATCTCTTGTCTAGATATCGTGGATGTGCAGACGTGTAGATCTTTGTATTCAGTTTTGCCTTTTCGACCTATTTTACCAGTATTTTGAATTATCTGTTTACCGATGGTTGTCAATTGCAGAGATCTTACAGTTGTATGTACATATGTTTTGATAAGTAACTTATATTTATATATAAGGTATTCAGGTGTTTTGTATTCATGATATATGGGATTTTGGACATATGGGATTTTGATTGCATATGAGTAAAGTGATTAGGGTTTGGGTTGTCCTAGTTTTAACAAATTCAGGGTTTGCTTTCAGTTTGTGGTGTTTCAAATTCAGTAAGCCTCTATACCCAAAATTAACCACAGAAAGCTTCCAAAAAATGAAACAAACACTCCATTGCAGATTCAATCTTGGGGTGTTTTGGGCCAAAGTGAATCTGATCCATTCATGGCCATTCAACAAGAACTGATGTGTCAAAATTTCTTTTGTTGTGAATGTTATTTTCTTTTGCTTTTTGGGGTTTAAATGGTGGCGATTACGTCTATTCGTGGGATTCATTTATCTTGTCGTATTTGAAGGTTTGAGTTCACATCAGATCCTAATTTGAAGCTGAAGGAGTGGATCAACATGCCGTGGACGACCTCTTTTGTGAATTATAGCAGGAAGTTGGTGGTATTCTTTCGTGTTATCCTGTAATTGGATTTCTCCGGTGAGATGTCTCTCTGGTTCTCTACATTTGAGTTATATCCTATAGAAAAGCATGAGGTTATGTCTTTTTGTTCGATTGGGTAGATTTTGCAATTTGCTATGGTAGATTCTATATCTACTTCCACCGCTTGCTTAGTGGTATTCTTTTCGTTATGAAATCTTGGCTAGTTATTTCAGTTGAATGCAAGTATGCATTTTTTTTTGGGTTCAGTGCGTTGATTTTGCTTCTGGTTGTAATTTGTAGACATTGATAATATGTTTCAATGTATATGCGAAGATTTGTGAAACTGGATTGGATTTATAGTTTCCCAAGCTGGTTGACGCGCTGTCGCTATCTCTGCTTGAATAGTGAAAGTCCATGGGATCAATGTTTTGAAACCCAGCCTGTTCAATGAAACAGTCAAGGGACTGGGTAGACGGGTCACCAGTTCAACCGTGGTCGAACCGGAATCAAATCGGGATGTCATAAATATGCATAAATTATCAAAAAGAAAGAGGAAAAGAAAAACTAACTGATATTATGATAATAAAGAATATACGTGAAAAAAATGTACCTTAATCCCTTGTCATTTGAAGTAAAGGAGTTGGAGTTGAGTTTTCCTACATGGGAAAAACAGTCACCACTTCATTAAGAGTCCAACACCGATAAGAAAAACAAAGTTGAGGAAACTTTAATTGTATATAAAAGTCAACAGCGCTTGCCAGGAGAGAGAGGCAAATGCTCCAGATGTGCGCGTTAATGCCTATGTGCTGGGCCAGGGATTGCTTTTAATGCCACATCATTTTAGTGGCCACGTGTTAAGTTTAAATATTATGGGGTTTGGGTGAATCAAGCCATGAACGGTTTACTGGGTTACCGGTTGAACCGCTAATCTTGAGCGGTTTTCAACAAATAGGCCGGTTCTATTAATGTAACTGTTTTCTGGGTAATCCGGACTGGAGCAATGGCAGGTCGATGGTTCAACCGGCTGGTCCGGTCTGGTCCGGTTATTTGCCTTTTACTTTCAATCATGCGATGATCTGAGTTGCAGTCCTCAGCATAGGCTGCAGGTGTTCATTTCTGTTTCTGTGATTTATTGGGCAACCAAATCGGGTGATTTAGTTGTACCTTACTTTTTGCTGAATAATATCATCCTGGATTTAGTGAAAATGGAAAGTTGTACTGCTTTTCAGACAGCTATGGTGTCCATTTCTGTTGCTATATTTTATGAGCTGACCAATTCATTGTTATGGTATATTAACAAGGAAATTGCTAAAAAAAAAAAAAAAAGCCCAGTGGGCTCATGTTAAGGTTAAAAAAGTGTATTTGAAATGTGTGATAAGTGTATAAAAGTAGGTGTAAATGTATTGAAATGTGTAAAATGTGTACTGGAGTGTGTTTTTTGTTAGTTTTTTCTGTATTTATTGTAAGCCCAGTTGGGCCCGGTTGGCTTACAATAGCAAGACCCTATTAACAATGAACTTTTGTATGAATATATATTGTTTTGAAGTGCTAATGAGGTTTATGCTCCTGTTGGTATAGGTCGACCCTCGTTACCCGTTAAGGCTTTCTGTGATCGTAGCGCATCCTATTTAACAACGTTGGGAGAGTGAGAATGTACATTGCAGTCACATCAAATAGATATCGAGGCATAAAGGAAGTTGGGAGGATTAGGATGAGTGTTGGGATTATTGCGTATTACCAACGGATGCAAGTTTGCCAGGTAAAAGATCTTTTTTTATACCTTTAATAGTTACTGGCATTGTTGGATTTCCTTATACTGACACCTTGGATTCTCTATCCAAATACCTTGTACTCTGTTCTCGTGGCACTTTGGGGCTTGTTTAACCTTTGAATGTCCACCACTTATGCAAAATTTTGAGAAAGAATGCCTTGCAAAACGGTTTGTAATTCATGTTTGAAGATAGTTTCTAATGGGACCTATCATTCTCAGTGGAATTATTTGTGTGAGATTCAGATACCCTTTATTTAACGAGAAGGGATGGGATTTTTATTTTTTCATGGTTTGCAATTGTCAGTCACTTTGATTGGGCTTGCCCAAATTGTGTTTTTTTTTTCCCTCAGCAAACTTGCCTGAAGTTTTCAGAGGCGAAAGCTCGGTGGTTGATCATGAGGCGAGGCGTAAGCCTTTGGGTTATTAAATTTTTATTTATAAAATAAATTAATTGAAAATATGATAACAACAGTTGATAGGGTTTGCGCAATACTAAGGCGCCTTACTATAAAACTAATAATATAAAACTAATAAAATAGTTAACAGAATTCACAAAATAGCATGTTATGCCATAAAGACATAATGCATTAGCATACCAACTTTTAAAAGCACTCTAAGTTGTCTACCAAGTATGCAGAAATCCTTCTATTCACTTACGAAATAAATAAGCCGACTCTCCACCTAGGGATGAAATCGGTTTGGTTCGGTTGGTTTTTCGCCACTTTTCGAACCGAACTGACCAATTTGGTCTTTGGAAATCACACACCGATACTGAGCGATTCGTGGGAAAAACTGTTCGCTTTGGTGGGTAGTCTGGATGGTTCGGTTTGGTCGGTTCAATCGGTTTTAAAGAAAACTTTTTTGCAGAAGATGGGAGGAGAACATGAGACCATTCAGCAAGAAATGAGGGTGTCGAAAAACAGCCATGAATGGCACAAATCAAACAAAAATGGAATAGGAAGAAAACATAGAAAAGAGATTCCAGTTTATGTTTTAAGAACCCCCAGATTTTTACCAAGGATGAAATCAAACCTCTGGAGACAAAAAAACCGCCTGAGATCTTGGGCTTCTAGAGTGAGATTAGCGGGGCAGATACCTATGGATTTGTGGAAACAATTTCTTGTGGCGGGTGCCGGAACTGAACCGGACCATGGTGACAATAAAACCAACCGAATTTCACAAAATGGTTCGGTTTGGTCGTTAGGTTCGGTTTTTCCGGTAAAACTTTAATCCCTATCTCCACCTACTAAAAGAAAAATGGAACCGACTCTTTTGATGCATTTGCCTTTGTCATCTGGGCAAAAAAGGTGTGGAAAGTGTACGCCTCCACACCCCTCTGATGATGGGTGAACACCTTCCTGGTTCCCAGCTAAATAATCAACCCACGTGAGCGTTTTTGTTGTGTCTCACCCCAAGGCGAGCCCCAGAATCGCCTTTTAAAACATTGTACAAGTGTGTGCTTGTATGTGCATGTTGCATAATTTATCAGGCTAATAATTTTAGTAAATCATGGACACCCTGAAAGAAGGCAGGAAACGCTAGAAGAAACTGGAACTGAAAATATAATATGAACATAGACAGTTGTTTTGTCGAAATAATTCAAAATTATAGCCTAACTCATGCGCTATATGGTTGCTGGAAACTCAATCTTGCGTTCCAATGGTCTTGTAACTTCCTATGCTTGTATCAGTGTATGACAATGAGACTATGACTTGTGGAATCTGTGTGTCGCTGGGTCTGTTATTCAATTTTCTACTGTGTATTGGTGTCACCCTACAAAATAACAGTTGCGTACACAGTTGATTGTATCTTTTCCCAAGTATCTGTTTGCATCTTCTTGAAATGAATTGCTCTTGATTGGTAGTACGTGCTATTGGTTATTGTTTGGTTTGAACGGTGCAGGTATCTAGGATTGGGATTATGAAGTGATTGGTTACTACAAAATGAAATATAGTGCTGTAGTCAGTTAGGCTGTATGGTGCTCTTTTTTATCAGCCAAATGATGTCATTTGAAGTTCTTAACCTTTTTTAACATTTGTCTCAGTGTTGTTTTTTATTTATCCAGCTTGTTAAATTGGACGTGTTGATATCGCTGGTACTTATGCCTTATAATTGGCTTTGCAGGCTGAATATTTTCGTCAGTTGCTTAAACCTGTTACGTAGTCTAGCGTGGTAAAAAACCTGCGAGATTGGGATTTGGCTGCCCTCTAGCTGTGATTGCACATTGGAAGGCAGTGACGTCTACAAAGCCTTGGTTCAAGTAGTGGTTAAATTGGACAGCCCAGTGTGATGGAAACTCATTAAGTGTGTGCTTTTTAGTCTTCTTGGTTCTCACCCTTTAGTAACTTCCATTAAATTTTGAAATTGAAAATTCACCGTCTCAAAAGCCGCAGGTATTCCTTTCTGTGAACTTCCTTATTCGAAGGACTAATGCAGAGTGACGAGCGATTTTTTGCTCAAAATCCAGTGTTCCCCCTTTCAAATCAAGTGGGTGATAGCTACATGCTTAGCGCTCATGAATCTGCGTTTGGGGGGACGATTTTACCAACTGGCCGAAAGCATTCGGGCCCCCTCCATGGAGTTGAATTTCAACCGTCTGAGGTCTGCCCAAAGAATTTCATCATCTTTGACCAAACGCAGAACAGAAGCCAAATCATGTTTCACCCAGCTATTGCTCCCAAATTATGTTATCCGGGTTTAAACATCCATTCATCTAAAGCTCATAACAATGTTGAGCAGGAAGCAAGTACTGAAAAAGAGAATCATTCTTCCCTTAGAGAAAATTCAGATGACATTGATGCGTTATTGGACTCAGAAGATTATGAACAAGGTGATGAGGATGAGGTTAGTACAGCACGGACTCACGAAAATTACGAAAGTGATTCCTCTGATTCTTGCTCTTCTTATTGTTCGAAACCCAAAAAGAGCAAGCTGCCACCTTCTCAGAAGTCTTCTGGTGGAAGCAGTTGTAACAGCGAAAGGAAGCGGCAGAAAATGAGGAAGACGGTGAAGGTGCTTCGAGGAATTGTACCTGGTGGAAGTAACCGAATGAATACTGCTGCTGTTCTTGATGAAGCTGTCAGGTACCTCAAGTCCCTCAAGGTAGAAGCACAAAAGCTTGGAGTAGCAAATCTGAATAATTAAAGCTCGAGTCTCTGATCTGGTAACTAGATTGAACCTCGTCGTGCCACCACAAGTACACACACTCTCTCTCTCTCTCTCTGAAGAGGTTGGCTGTACAAAAGGTGGTGATGCTAGCGTTCCGTGCCCATGCGATTACATGATGCTATGTTACCCAGAATTTGACACAAAAATACGAGAAAGTGGTATGTATGGTGTAAGATGAAAAGTTGATGTGATGTGATGTGAATCTCAACCTGAATAAATCTGATCCATAGAGGCCACTGTTTCGATTTTTCCGGAGAACAAATTCTGGGTATTGATAGTATTGTTTCAACTAATGATAGTTGATGGTTCACTTAATCCCTAGATTCCAAATGCTTCAGGGCGGATAGCTCTCTGTGGGTGCGAAGTAAATTTGTTGCAGCATGATTTATTCTTGCTTTATGTAGGAAAGGTGAGGGTTAATGTGTAATATTTAGTATACTCTGCTAGACTTGCTGGATATTGTCTAACTTCATTTCTGCTTGTTTTCACTTTCACTTCTATGGTTGTAATGACTTTTTATTTAACAGATGCATTCACCTATCAATACCTGTTTTTTTACTGCTTCTACTTAGTATTTATTGTCACTTAGTGAATTTTACTTTGTCAGTGGCTATCATTTCATGCTGGATGGCTGGATGCTAACCAGTGGGGTAGACGCTTCAACTCTACTGAGGTGGCAACGTATCCAAAACTTCTTCAACTTGTATTAATGAAAATCCTTATGGATTCCTCAACGTGTGTTATCAAACATCCCATATCCATGATATCGAACAGTTTAGCAGACACTCCAATAACATCCTTTTGAACCTTCAAACATTTCCTATTTGATGAATCTCCTCATTGTAAGTTTTTCGGTAGTTCTCAAACGCAAAACTTAGGCAGTCTAGATAACTATGGGTGCTTTACATCTTAGATAATTGGTATGTTAATATTTAGTAATTTTTATGCAGTGAAGTAGGTGAGGTCTTACTTCAGTTATTTTATGTTGTGTTGCATATTTGGCATTACCTATGGATAATGTTTTTATATATGTGAAATACACAAAAGTAATGTATCGGCATATCCATGTTTTAACTTCCACTGTTCAGTCTCGTGGATTCTTATCTTTGGCGTGCTGGGAATTTTGGGAAACAAATTGTGGTCACGAACACAGGAGATGCTTTGTTCCCTGTCTTGGTGCCTCCCCAATAGCTAGTGGTGTAAGTGGCGCAATGGATTTTTCACAATTACTTGGCCTCTGCTTTAGTTATAACCCTTTTATAGCTTCCACAGTCAGCTTCTATGCCACACAATTACATTTTGGCGTAGCTTATGGCTTTGTTCCGTTGTTTCTTATTTTGTGTTGGTTTTCCCAACTACCCAATTACTTAAGAATTGTAGGGATTAAGGATGCATTACTACTCCCTCCGTCCCTTTTTAAGTGTGTTGTCTCGTAATTCCAATTTATTTTCTCTCACATCAACTTTTACAACTTTTACATCTCCTTTCCACTAAGGAATCTACTTTTAAGGGCAAAATAGGAAATGTACCCACTAACTTTTCAAAACACACACTTATTAAGGGACAACCCAAAATGGAAATATCTACACTATAAAAGGGACGGAGGGAGTAGCTCATTTGATTAGCTCTAGGTGGATCATCCCCTTCTCCGTGTGTTTGTATGTGCACAGGCGTGCAACCACGTGTCTGCGCGCGTCTATGTGCGTGTTCTGTGAAGAGGTTTTGGATTATTGGAGTCCTGCATTATAAGTGTTGGTGGAGTGCTGCATTATAGTTCTGGACTCATTGTTAATATATGCATGCATAAAGTAAAATTCTTTGTAAAAATCTTAGGTCGACCAGGGATTAGAGTTGCTATAAATCTGATAATCAACGCCCAAGTATCAAACTAAACTGATTGACCACCTATAAAAAGGAATTAAAGTGCGAGATAGACACAGTGATTTACATGAGAATGAATCTATCTCATTACGAAATAACGCCGAAAACATTTAGAGAGAGGTTGGAGAGTGGTTTTTGTTATAGCAACATAAAGTTATGGAGTCTCTTGAAGTATATTGACGATCTGCTGGAGTTCTTGGTCTCGAACAATCAATTTGAGGGAAGTCCTAAGGTGTGTTCCTGGGCAAGATCAAGTCTTTCAGTGGATCTCCGAAAGCCAATTGAAAGGCTTTTGAATTAAAGGCAATGAACAATCGAACACGATGTTTGATGAACGAGGATTCCACAATCAATTCGTGACGAGTCACACTTGTGTCGTACACTTGCCTATAAAATCGGTGATAGATTGTCATAGTGAGTTCAGTAAAAAAAGATTGTCAAAGTGTGAGTGGTGATCGAGTACAGTCAATGTGTAAAATAAGTAGAGCGGCATTGGGTAGGAAAAATTTGATAGAAGGTGGTAAAGTTATGGGGTGGTAAACACAATCTGACTGATAAGTCAAGTCACAATAAGTGATAAGACTGAGTGATAAGAGTAGGCAAATATGTATGAAATAAAAATGAGTGAGGTATGGGAGTGTGCTAAGTTTAGTCACATTGAGTACTCTCTGTTCTCAAATAAAAATAAAATAGAGTATTTCATTTTGGGTTGTCTCTTAATTAGTGTGTGTTTTGAAAAGTTTATACGTAAAAATTTGTATAATTATTATTTTGCCATTTTGGAAAGTTAATAAGTAAAGAGTTAATGGGTAAAAGTGGAGGATAATTTTGAAAAGTGAGTAAAAGTTAACGTGAGGTGTAAAGTGCAAATAAAAATTGATTTGAAAGGTGTAATGGTGATTGTTCTTAAATAAGTTGAATTTAGGAAACAATATATTTAAAAATGGACGGAGAGAGTAGTAAAAGCAGTGATGGAAAAAGTCATTTAGTAGTAAAAAGCTCACAGATAGTGTGACAATGTTGGTCAAATTGACTAATAATGAATACACGTAAAAGAGTGTAGTAAATAAGGATGTGATATTTATACTCCTTAATAAATGTGTGTTTTGAAAAATTAATGGGTAAAAGTTTGTTCAATTATCATTTTGCTCTTTTGAAAAGTTAGTTGATAAATAGTTAATGGGTAAAGTCGAGGATAATTTTGGGAAGTGGAGATAAAAGTTGATGTGGAAAGTGAAAGTGGAGATAAAGTTGATGTAAAAGGCGTAATGATTATGTTTTTTTTTTTTAAATAAGTTGGATTTGCGAAGCAACACACTTAAAAAAGGACGGAGGAAGTATTTGGTTACAGAAAACAAGTTAGAGTCGCATATTGTGATATGTAAAGTCACAATGCATTGGTAATTGGGGTGATAGATTTTGATAACCTGATGTCCGGTCAGCTTGCGCACATCTCGAGTGATTTTGGGGCCCAGTAGGTAATGACCAGTTCAATATATACCCATTGTGTACAAGTGGGAGATGTTGCATGGGGTCCATGGGTGCGTCCACATGGAATAATAATTAGCACAGTCCTAAGTGAATTTGAGGTGATAAGTCCTAGGTGGATTCTACCACTTAAGGTGATAAGTCCTAGGTGGATTCTACCACTTAAGGTGATAAGTCCTGATGGGATTGGAACTGCTTAAGTGATAGAGATAAATAAGTCTTATCTTATCTATAAATATCCATAGCCTTATATAGAAAAGCACATAAGTTATATTTTTCTCCCCATATCAATTACTTCATATAATCTCTCCCTCTCCTAGTTCTCTCTAGGGCACCATTAAAGAACCTTAGGGATTGCAACGTGTGAAGATTAGTGAAGGACTCTAGTAGCCGCTCCATCAGCGTGAAAGGTGAGGACTCTAGTAGCTCCTCCATCAGCGTGAAAGGTTTGACGTAAATTCGTGTAGGACGTGCGTATTGGTAGGGGCTCGTAAAGCAAGCTATTCGATCATTTATATTTGTGTAATCTGAAACAGGTATTTCATATTACCCGTATTATTTTCCTACAACTACCAATCAATTGGACTATGGTTAGTAATTGGTATAATCAACTACAACTCTTTATCAACTTTTACTATCAAATGCCACAACATTTATCGTACACTTTGACGGTACTCACCAGTTACTTTGACAATCTATCACCCAAATTAACCTCAAGGGATTGACAAAGTGGTCTTGTCTTGGAACATAGGGGTTTGCTCCCACATAATGTCTCAGGATTTATTTGATTCCCATTGCCAGCAAATTCTTGGGACCACTGGAGGTTCAAGGATTTAAATATGATAATTATTTATCGCCTTACCAAGAGCTAAGATGAAACTAATAAGTCGAACATGGAGCATATCCACACCCTCCATGGAGCCTGTATGGAGCCGGATGTGAGATTCTTGAGAAGAAACTTCAGTAGAACTTGTCTCGGAAACTCAGGTTAGGCGCCTAAGTAGCGTTTGAACCAAGATTTGTATGGCATTAGAGAGTGACATAACCTAAGTGGGAGCTCCACTATAACATACAAATCATACTGTATGTTCTTTAATACCCCCGTAAAAGGGTGTGAAGAATAGATCCCTGCTTCGTCACTATGTGAGCCTTTGGGCTATGTAAGTTCTGATATATAACATTATACCCTTTGGAACTTAGAACTATGCCACGAAGTTAAAGCTTGGTGTTGCTACTTTAACATGTTATCCAAGGGCCACGAGCTATACGGTCCAGCAGAGCATGTCTAGGAAAGCAATCAGGGTGAGATGGATTGACATGAGGGTCTAAGGAAAGATCATTTGATATCACACTAATGATTTGTGGTTCATAGCCTGGGCGATTGTGTCGCTGATAGTTTGTTGATACAATCTTTGAGCACAAATGCATTTAGAGGTCTTGCATGGCTCTGTTATACTACGTGAGGGATTAAAGGTGCAAGATTTTGTGTGGTTAGATGATTTGGGGTATAGACGAGATGTTGGGTGTTTTTTCAGTTAAGATGTTTGCTTAATATAACACCACCTTTTGTACTTTTCTCGCTTGGTCGCACATTTCATTTTCCCGTATGAAGTTGAGAATATGATTGAGGAATTTGTCACTCTTTGAAAGCCAAGGAGACCACACAATGTGATCATTTTGTGTCTCATCCCGCTTGCAACTCAGCACCGGGGCGATCACCCGTGTAAGAGGGTCGATCAAAAACCTGGTGAAAAATATTTAAATATGATATGTACATTAATTAACAAAATTACTTTGATATCAGCTGACCATCCCAATTGCGAAGCATATGTCGGGTCAAGTACACATCATAGCATACATTAGACTACCAACTACATTTGCGTATGGAACATTTTCCATTTGCCTCTTTTCTTCTTCTGTTTTAGAACTTTGTTTAGTGCTAAGAATTTTGACCCTTCTCAATTGAAGTATCTATAGGTTTGGAGTAGTGCATACGAAATGTTCTAAAATTTTCTTTATATATACTCCCTCCGTCCCAAAATGATGGTCCCTTTTGGGATTGCGTGTCATTTTCAACGGCTTATATCTTTTAATATGAACCTAAAAAAATATTCATTATGGATCTTGTTCGATAGATCTCATTGAGAAATTTTATACGGTGCAAAAAAAATTCAAAAATTATTTCGATAAATATATTATTTTTTAGTTTAAAAATTGCACGTAGTTTTGTAGTGGACTATTAATTTGGGACGGAGGGAGTACTCTTTTGAGACAATCTGAGAAGTCTCTTAGAACAATCTCTTGAGATCTTAAACCCGAGCACATAATTGCTCGACCCATTTATTACCAATGTTTTTTCGCCCAAGCGGAAGATAAACTAACTCCCAAACTTTATTCTTAGCCATTAAACTCATCTCTTCCTGCATAGCAATTGTCCATTTATGTGAAGTAGGTGACTTGATGGCTTCTTCAAAAAGAAGCTGGCTCATCAACATCTATTGAAGCAGTCATGAAGGACTCACCTTCAATCTCGAAGCGATAACGAGGAACGGTTCTAGGCTGGCTCCTTCGAATCTATGGATCTTGAGAGTCTTCTAGTGGTACACTCCCACTAGGAGAAGGATCACTCCCACTATCTCCAACAACTATGGGATGAGAATGCATATCCTCATCTTGCATATGAGATGGACATAAATCTCATAAAAATCCTTCTCTAGGAAATCCACATCGGGCGACTCAATTTCATTCATTCCACCATCAGGGTGTTCACTATACAAAATATATCCCTTAGAGTGCTCAGAATATCTAATAAAAACACATTTATTAGCTCTAAGGCGCAACTTTCCATGTTTATGGGAAGTATTGTGAACATACTCAGAAGTTCCCCACGGACATAAGCCTTCTAAAGTAGGCTTTTCGTCATTCCATAACTCATATGGAGCGGAAAGAATTGACTTTGAAGGCACTCGGTTAAGGACGTAGGCAACAGTCAAAAAAGCATCTCCCCAGAAACTTATCGGGAGATCCGCTTGCGCCATCATGTGGCCAAGCCTTACATGCCAGTCTATTGAATCAGACACAATATTAGAAATAGAAGAAGATGCAACACAAATAGCAGAATTATTAAAATTTGAATCAAGATCCAACAGAAAGAAATCATTCTCAAACTGCCATGACCATAAAAAAAAGTTCTTCCATGATAAATAGACAAACTATTATCCTCAAACTGAAAAGAAAATTCTAACTTCAATATGCTAAAAACTGAAACTAAATTACATCGGATAGTGGGTGCATGAGGTATATCATGAAGAAGTAAATTATGACTAGAACGCATCTTGCGCTGCAAGGTTCCAATTCCCAAAACCTCTTCTTGTGCTCCGTTGCCCATTATTACGTAGCTTTAACCTAAAGGTATCCGATGATAATCTACAAATCCAGCTCGATCTCTAGCTACATGTTTTGTTGCTCCCGTATCTACAATCCAACCAAAGAGAGAATGAGTCACAAACACATGTGAGCAAACAAAACATTTAGAGAGCTAGTGTTAGGGTTTACCTCCTTAGGCTCAGAACATTCCTAAGCGAAGTGCCCCTTCAAGGTGCCAAGAGATGTCATCAAAATTCTTAATCCCTTCATTGTGCGTAAGCACTGGTTTCACATCTTTCCACAAAGGATCAGGAAGGGATCTGATGACAGCCAAAATCTGTTGTTCATCAATGAGATTATTGCCAACAGCTTTCATTTCTCTTACCATAACTGACATCACTCTAAGGTGCTCAGCCATAATATGCTTTGGGTCCATTGTACATTGATTGAACCTCAATGTAAGGGCACGAAGTCTTTTTGATGTGCCTCCATACTTTAAGCGCAACCGATCCCACATTTCTTTGGCAGTTGTGAAATTCTCAAATTCACCAAGAAGGTCATCGTGCATGCAACTGAGCAAGGTAAAGCACGTACTTTTGTCCTTACACCAATCACCATAGGCCTGTTGGTCACGGTGATGCTATGCAGTGGTCCCCGTCTCAGGTGGGGTCATGATATTGGTCAAGTGATCAAGCAACTCTTGCTCGCTGAGGTACTGAACCTTCCTATTCCAGATATCATAGTTGGTTCCATTGAGTTTTTCTCTCTTATTCAGATCAGCAATTATATTCATGGATGCCATTTAACTACATTTATTGCACAGGAAATTAATAAGGCACATATCTTAGTATTTTATTCTTAAATTTTCTGGACTATAAAATTCTTTCCCACATTACAAAATCGGAAATTTCACGTTTTTTAAGTGCGCTAGTAATCATCTTCCATAATGTGAAATAGAATTAAATATCTAAATAATTTAAAAAAGAAAATACGGAGAACAAATTCCAATTTCCACATTATCTAAACATGTGTCGGTATGCAATAATAATTGAGATGTTCCAATTAGTCAACATAAACAAATATTGCGAAATAAATAAAAATTGAACTAATCAATTATGGAAACGAAATAGCAAAACAAAAAAACAATACTCAATCAAGATAAAATTTACGAGTGGACACGTCGCTACACCACGGACTCCGCACAAAGCTTACTTGAATATATCTTTCACCATTACTATTGATTGAGCCAATCCGATCACCAAGTCGGCAAGAGGACACAAAGTGCATCACAGACCTGCTTGCCTCAAAGCAGCACTTTAAAAAAAAATTGGCTTTTCTAATTCAAGAGTTTATAGCACCCACCATTATTTTATTATTATTATTTGACACAGAGTTACTAAAAAAACTGATGTGCACATAGCAAACTCACAACGAACACATAGCTGGCGTCGGTGCGTTACAAATCCTTTTTTTTCTTGAATAAAATCCAAATACTTAATTGGAACAAAGACAAAAAACTAGAGGCGACAAATTTGGACGTCGGTTGTCCCACATGCTTTACAAGTATAGAAGCCCCTCCTCTTTTTTTATAATACATAGTTCAAGAATTTAAAAAAAAAAAAGAGTGTATGAAAGAATTGTAAGTGTACAAAACACTTGAGAGGAACACAATTAATGAGACTTATTCATATATACTCTATCAACCCCCCCTCCC
>JAXBDA010008584.1:0-14496 GCA_036023075.1 Gaultheria prostrata | reverse complement strand
AGTTATTCTGGATTGTGGTAAAGGAAATGTGTTTGTGAAATTATTTAAGAAGAAATACTAACCAGAATGACAGCTTTAATATTGTTGTTTGTCACAGGAAACTGAAGTCCACCCCTTTGCTTAAGTCCAAGCAGCACGTTGACAAGAACCTCCTCGCCAGAATCGCCATTTCCGCCTTTAAAACTTTCGAGGTTTTCTTCACATTCGTTGATGATTTCTTCAAGGATTTGATCCATCTTCCGATGAAGCCTTACTAATTTAGACCTCATCCCGCTGAGAAAGTGAAGTAGTTTGAGTGAGGGAAACAAATCACACACATTGAAACCTCCTGACAGGTCTATCGACTCCTTCATCAAGGATATAAGCGCATCTTTGTCTTTGTATCTTTTTCCAAATGCTGCTCTAAAAGTTATGTCATTTGTCAACGAAAACATCTTTTTGGTAAGATTGATCGGCGCATCTAAGGATGGACTCTATAAGATGGAAAACCTCATCCTCCCGAATAGAACAATGGGAGCGGACAGCTTTGGCACTTAGAAGTTCCAAGATACAAATTTTACGCATTTGTCTCCAGTAATCGCAGTATGGAGAAAATACGACGTCTACAAAATTATAGGTCAAAATTTTCACTGCTTGAACTTCATGCCTGTTTGCAAATGCCAGATCGTGCGTTTGCATTACCTCTTTGGCCAATCGCGGTGATGATACGATAATAGTTGAATTTTCGCCTAGTTGAAGATGCATTAGTGGTCCGTATTTTCCTGCTAGGTTTCTCAGAGAACGATGCGGCAGTGAACCAGCTAAGTGGTGGATGCTTCCGATGAGAGGTAGCTTCCATGGTCCTGGAGGAATTTTTGGAGTTGGGTTTTGAGTTTTGGATCTGTTGAGTATTTTAACCAAATTGAATAGGAAAAACAGGAGGAGGAGGACTAGAGTGGTGATAGAGAAGGGAAATTGGAGCTCCATCAGACATACAAAAGAGAAATAAGTGATAGTTGTTTGGTGCTCATTGTTAATGAAATAGCTGATACTTATAACTAGCTGATAGTTCTCTCTCAAGTGAGAAATAATTTCATTTGATTGGAATTTCAGTTGTATTTTGTAATTCAGTTAGTTGATTAGGAGGAGGGAGCCAGCTCAGCAATCCATGTGCTAGTCTTTTGGTCCAATTCATGTGCGCCACTCAGATGGTGTTGATTAGTCTTTTGATCCTCAGCTCTTCAATGCCCTGCATTGGTTGGAAGGGATATGGGGAAAAGTCTACTTCGATGGCTTGCAACAAATGTAGTGCACAAAATCCGAGGATTTAGCTCTATAGTCACCTCTTCAATGCCCTGTCACTATCAAACAAGGTAGGAGGCACGAATCTTAGTTTAGTCGCCCGCCTGACTTTCTTACCATAGTTGCAGAGTTGCTTATCACGCACATGTTTAAGATGTCACATTCGGCTTCTTCAGACTTTATGAAGTTGTGGAACGACTTTATGATAGACTTTTTATTAAAATAAAAGTCTCATCTTTGACAATCTAAAGCGACATCAAAAAAACTTATCTTGCTTAGCTCTTTAACCACCAAGATAATTAGTGTCTCATCTTGCTCGCTATCTAAGCGCCAAGGCGATCACCCGTGTGAGTGGGTCGGTCATAGCCTGGTGACATACATTTATGTGTACAAGTTTTTAATATACATTATGCCACAGAAATTACACCCACATCAAAAAACGCATAAGATACTCATAAACATAAACATGTGACGTAGTACACAGCAACAAGGTGTCTACATTAGGTGTGTTTGATAACCCTCATAGAGGATGGGATTGGATTGCTAAGGTGGTGGGCCTTCAAAAGAACATGTTTGATTTGATTGTTGTAGGGTGGATTAGCAATCCCATGGGGTTCTCAATACCCCAATTCAATGGGATTTGCCAACCCATGGGGGAGGTGTTACTAACAATCCTATCCTATGGGATTGAAGCTAGAAAGACATTTATACCCTCCCTTCTTTCATCTATTGACCCAGTTGCCCTTTCACTATGCAACCCATTCCACTTCATTTTCCAAAGATTTGCTAAAAAAAATTATTTTCATGTTCAACCCCTTAAGCATTGTAACCTAACTTTTAAGAAAATTATTTCCCTGTATAACTCCATAAAAAAATTACAAACAAATAGTTTTTTGAAAAAAAAATTTTAAAACAGTTTTTAAAAACACATTTTTGAAAAAAAATAATAGTTTTGAAAAAAATAATTAAAAGTATTTTGGATTGTATATCATTTGAAAGTACAAACTAATTATTACACCATCCGTCCCTTTTTAAGTGTCCCATTTTGGAAACGTGTATTTTCTTAAACATAAATTATTATTCATTGAGCACTTTAATTTGGTGTAAAAAGATTAAAAAAATTACGTAGAGAAATATATTTGAAAAATGGAAATGAAACATTTCGATAACACTTTTAATATTATGAATAAGGGTAAAAATGGAAAAGGTTATTGTAATCCAATCCTATCCTATGTAAAACAAACATGTTAGATAACACTCATATCTTCTAATCCAATGCAAAACAAACATGCAAATTACCAATCCCATCTCATTACCAATCCCAATTCTAATCCCATCTTATTACCAATCCCCTCATTCATGTAATTGTTATCAAACATGGCATATTAAAGCCTACAAAGTCCCATACTCCTGAGTCTGAAAGACATCTCTACTAGTGGCTTTTGTGGTCAACCACCATCCTATGGCCGGTAGAGATATGATGTAGAGTCACCTCCCCTCGCGCAATCATATCCCGAATGTAGTGAAATCGAACATCTATGTGTTTGGTTCTACCGTGATACTTGGGATCCTTTGTATAAGCTAAAGTTACCGTGCTATCACAGTAAACCATGAGAGCTTCACTTACAGAAGCTGTAACTTTAAGGCTTTGAAGAAATTTCTTCAACCAAACAACTTCTTGCACAGCCGCAGAACAAGCAACATATTCGGATTCCATTATGGACAGAGCAACGCAAGACTATTTCTTACCACACCAAGAAATAACTGCTCCATCAAGCAAGAACGTGTATCCAGTCGTGGATTTACACTCATCTCTGTCACTGGCACGATCAGTGTCACGCCCAGATTTTTATAAACATAAATAATGTATAATCCACATGGAGGTCAACGCCATCCACGATCAAAGTCAAATACCTACTCATAGTCAACAGGAAGTCACAGAGTCTAACAGAGTCTAGCGTACCTCAAATCATATTACATGAATCTTTAAAGCTTTACAAGTTTACAATAAAAGCAAATGGATTACAAGTTACAAGTACCTCATTTTCAAAATAGAGTCATACATGCATATCCACACGCTAAGCCATGATCATCCGTGCCGAGTACCTGAAAATTATAAGGGTGAGCTCACTAGCCCAATAGGAAAACATCTATCGATTCTAAATGGAAATGAGATACTTACGACGTGCATACAAAGACCAAATCATACGATGAGACCAATGGATTCCTAGATAAATGCTAAGTATGCCACACGGTTCATGGGTTGCCAATTTAAGTCAACGAGGAAGGAAAATATTTAATAAGATTAATAAAATCATAGAAAAGAGCTATGGACCTCATAAATATCTATAATCACCAATGTAGATCAAGTACTGCCCCATTGTATTCGATTCGTATCCAACACGTCACAAACATCCCCAAAATATTCATACCATGTTTATCATTCATTTGTCTCATTCATTATAATCCGGGCATATCCTTTCGGACCCCGTGCCATCCGGACATACCCTTTCGGGCCTCGTGCCATTCATTTAACTCATCAATGTCATTTCATGTTCATTCAAATCGTTTAGGTATCCATGCATCGCCTCAACCCAATTCAACGCTAAAAAACCCTAATTCAATCGGTTATTGTCAAAATAGTGTCATTAGGAATAAAACATATAACACGAACCCCGAGGGAACTTAAGGTAACAGGATACACTAAATTATACTCATGACACATATCTCAAGGTGTTTCAAGTCAATTAGAATGAACATAGCACACACGTCGCACAAAATGCACTAAAACAAAACCGAAAATTACAACCAAAGGAAATAAACACTAGCCTAAATTAGGACTATCCAATGAAGCTTGAGTTGCTTATCCAATACCTACAAAGATAGCTCAACAAAAACTATGCCACCAAATATATGTTATCAAAAATAGAATGAGTCATAACATAAAATAAATTCTTCCCTCATAAATATCTCCCCAAAGGAACAATAGCACTAAAAAAAATCTCCCTTTTTAACGCAAGACTCAACAACACATATCACTCCCCAACCCAAAAATTCTCCCCCTTTTTATCACGAAAAAACAAAGGAATTGGCGGTATCAGAGTGAGACATATGCAACTAGAAAGCATACAAGAGAATTATATGATATGCATAACAAGAATCACATAGGCAAGATGGCTATAAGAGAAACACATCGAATGGAAATTTAAGACCATATCTACTCATGGTAGCAGAATGATGCAGATAAAAAAAGGGACAGAATGCCATGCTTAAGCAATTACTAAACACCAGATGGGCACTTCCTAAGCAAATACTAAACATAAAACTTGATACCATAATGACCAAAGATACCCTTTTATTTATTATTTTTTATAAAACAAAGCGGCGAGGCAACATATAATTCGAAGCACAAGTATTCAAAGATGAGGCTCAGACAATATGACCAAATTGAAGAGTGCATGAACTAATTTGTATTAAACCAACCCAATGAGTGAAATTGGAGATAAGTTGCAACACACAAGATGAATATATGACAAAGTGAGTGTGTGACACATCATAAGAAATTAAGATCACCATCCGAATATTCGACAATTCTCATGTACCATTGGGCCGTCAAGCACTCCCCCCCTAACGAAGTCAAACAAAGCACTCATCGATACTAATTATGTCCAAAAATAAATAAATAAACAACTCCCCCTCAGACTAAGGAATTTTTTTTTCTCCACTAATATATTTTTAGTATTCTCTTTTACCCCACTGCTGTTTGACGCGAACGTTCGAACTAGATATAGCCAAATGGATCCACTTACTAGGCAAGTGGTCCAATACAAATGACTTCACAAGATCTATCCACCTTTTAACGCGAACGTTCGGACAGGATAGAGCCAAATGGATCCGGTTACCCAGTGAACGTCCGGATAGACATTTTCTCTTCACCACAACAAATGTATTTTTTTTCTTTTCTTTTTCTTTATTTTGCGTAGCATGACATATAAAATTTCGTATCCCACAATAATGCCAAAAACAATCAATCGCCTAGGGAAAAGACCAGACAAACCTAGGTGCGTGGGAATTAACTTTCTTCTTTAAGTAATTTCTCTAACCCAGACGTGTAAAGGTGGCGGTCATAGATTCATAAAATATGCTAAAATGAATTTCCAAATGCATCTCATGAGTGGAGTTAATAAGAAACGTGCACGCATTCCCAAAGATGTGCATCTGTGTGAGTCTCAAGAATGACTACTCATCCTCCAAAAAAAAATTTGATGCTAAGCCCAACTTTTGTTTAATTAATTTTTTTGTATGTGTGAATGCTTATGTATTTTTTATTTGGAGCAAAAATAAAAGCATTAACACACAAGATCATGAACCGAAGGATCACATATACGAGAAAGATAAAAGGAAAAACACAAATGAAAATAAAAGGAGGTTTTTAAAAAAAAAAAAACAAAACTAGAAACACAATTCACTCTCCTCCATGTTTGCTTTGGTTTGGTGTTCACATGCGAGGTGTGACCGTGTGTGTACGTCTTTCAACAGTCTTATAAGTCTCTTCATTAACTTTAGCCAAAGTTGACAATTTTTTGATTTTCTCGACAAGGTGAGAAGTTTGATTCGCCAACTGACCCAATTTCTTTTGAAAATTCTCATTTTTAATGTTTATGGGAGACTGACACACAACTTGAGGTCTTCCCTGATTGGGTTGACCATACCGAACACTTTTATTAATAGGGGATACAAATGAACTCCCCTTTGTTCTCTGATTGTCCTTTCTAAGTGTATAACAAAAAGGTCGAATGTGACCTTGGACATCACAGTAGTGACAGATGAAAGGGATTTTCTTTTCAGGAGCATAATTACTGTTAAAGACCTTTTTAACGCTGGTGGGAGATTTAGTAAAAGATTCGGGTTTATCGCTTACCACCTCTTTCTTAGCAGTTTCAGATTTCACAAACTTAATTTCCTTCTTTGTGAACTCATTAGCCTTAGGTGTCAGTGAAGGTGGATCAACAAACCCTAAACCGCTTCTATTTCTAAAAGTACGTGTCATCTCGGCAATGTGGGTTGCACCACAATCATTACGCTTTATGGCCTCAGTGGCCTCCCTAAGGTCACGCTCCAGCTCAAAAATTCTATCCTTAGACCTTTCAAGGGCCTTCAAGGCATCCATACGCTCGCTCTCAATTTTGGCAAACTTATCAGCCAGATTAGCGTTATATGTTTTAAAATTTTCAAGCTCGATGTTCTTAGATTCGATGTCATCACTAAATTTGTTCCTCTCACCACTAATTCTCTTTGTAAATAATTGATTATAGGCTTCATGAATAGAATCTATATCATCCTCACTATTCTCACAATCTTCATCAGTCAAGACATACTTACTATCATCGCTAAGAGTTGTACAGAGATCAACCGATTTGGGGGATGTGGGAGACTTGATGTTAGCAACAAGCACAGAATATCTAGGGGCTTCAAAACCCCCATCACTACATTCATCACTATCATCATCCCATGAAGCCTTGTACCCTTTGGCCTCTTTCTTTTAAGAGTGTTTGCACACTCTGCTTGAACATGCCCAAAATCGTGACACTCGTGACACTGTATACCTTGGGGTTTCTTGGATTTATCAATAGAATATTTCTTTTCATTATCCCCAGGATTAAAATTCTTACCCTTACTAGTTGAAGAAGGAAAATTTCTGGATTTATGAAATTTGACAAATTTTCTGAATTTTTTAGCAAAGAGAGTAAGTTCTTCATCATCAAGGTCATCGTCACTCTCTTGTATCACAGAGGATTCTTCTTTAGAGGATTTAAAAGCAATGTTTTTATTAGGCTTTAATATAGATTTCTTTGAAAGGTGATTCAATCCAAACGTTTGAAGTTTTCCAACAAGTTCCTCAAAAAGAATATCATCAACTTTATCATTCTCTTCGATCGCGACTACCTTAGTTCTAAACCTCTCAGGAAGGGACCTAAGCACCTTTCGACAAACTTTAAGATTAGGGATTGGTTCTCCTAATGCATGAAAGAAATTAACGATGTCACTTAATTTAGTGATAAAACTATCAAAAGTTTCCACTTCTTGCATTCTCAATTCTTCGAAACATGTCGTAAGCAATTGGAGTTTTGAAGTTTTAACAGTTTTAGTACCTTTGTGAGACTTGGAGAATATCCCAAGCCTCTTTCGCAGTGGTGCACGCGAAAACACGACTAAACTCGATTTTACTCAATGCACCATAAATGGCTCCTAAAGCTTTAGAGTTTGCCTCAAAACTCTCATTGTAAGCATCATTCCACTCAGTGTCCTCTTTAACCCTCATTCTTTCAGTCGTAGCGTCTTCTATGGTTGGAGCCTCATAACCGTACCTAACGGATCTCCGAACCCTAACTCCTAGGGAACTCAAATGCGTGGTCATACGGGCTTTCCAGTACGAATAATCATTACTGTCGAAAAAGGGTGGCCTCGAGTTTGAGGCTCCCTCTCGTGGTGCATTCATGTCCATCTTTATTTATTTATTTATTTTTATACCAGAATAAAACTCAGGTGGTTAAACCTAAACAGAGCAACCCGCTCTGATACCATTTGAAATTATGCGGAAGCGTTCAATATACTCCTAAAGGGGGGTGAATAGAAGTTTTGATAAAAATTACCAGTTTATGAGAATAATGAACGATTGAATAGGAGTTTTGATAAAAATTTACCAGTTTTTAAGAAGAATGACTGATTAAAAGTTGTTGAATTAGAACTGGTTGATTATCTTGATTAATTCAAACCAAAACACAAGTAGTGCAGCGAAAATAAAATGGAGACAAGAAACGCATGATTTACGTGGAAAAACTAGGGTCCTAAATAACCCTAAGCCAAAACCACGACCTAACACTATTGCTTTATACTATTAATCGAAAAGAAGTACAGATTGCAAAATAGAAAACACCTTACCCCAAGCCTTTACCTATTCTCGCCAATCTCCGATGCTCTCAGAGCTTCTTCAAGATTCAATAGATGAACCACAAACTTCATGCCCGATCTCCGATTCAACCGGCTCCGAATCAATCTCCAAACGATTCAGCCACAGCAGTATACGACAACACGAAACACGAATGGATGAATGATGTGATATGAAAATTGATCCTTTAAATTAGTACTAAAGTACAATAAGAACAAAAATAGTTTATGTCGTGTTTTTTTTTTCTTTTCACGTCTAATATGCGCAGCCATCTATAAGGGTGGTGCTCACATTATATAGGCAAGGACGCCTATATATGTGGCCCCCCATAAAAGATCTCCCTTTGATCCTTTCCAAAAATAATAAAATCTTTGAATGGCACATATGGAAAAATAAAATTTTCGGAAAGTTGTCAGAAAATTATTTCCTTGATATATGTAAAAATATGTGTGTATATATAAATACGGAAAGTGAATTTTTTCGGTGAGTTAAAAGAAAAATTGCTTTCTTGATATAAATATATACATATATATGGGAAGCGAATTTTCGGAGTGTTTTATAGGAAAGGAAAATCATGTAGAAATAAAACTTTTAATTTTGGAAAAAATATGCATGACGTGTTGTGCAATGCATTTACCTGTCACACAAATAGATTGACTTTGCACCGGTCAATTTGGCGCAGATAATGGGAGGAGCATCGAGCGAGCAACTACCCTCTAAAAAATCTACCCATTAAAATTCTGGAGTCGATATAATAAACACACAGATGAAGGTATTGGACAACTCCGGAAAGTGCCAAAATATCTAACAATTTCAACCCAACTCAAATCAAACAACAAATTGACTAGGGAATCACTACATAGGGAAGCTTGTAACAAGGGTATATCACATTAGAAATGACTAGAATTGCCATCACAAAGGGCTAGAACAAGAACAAAGGGGAATTGATAAAAAAGAAGGTGTATACACATACAAACATCATATTTACATGAAGAATTGAAAGAGGTTCCCCTACCTCTTGAGATTATGGCTAGTAAACACCTCCAAATGGAAACCCTAACTCTAGCTTCCATCTCCAAGCAAAGCTTTCCACACACCGGATTGAAAAGGGCATACCAACGCGTAGATCTCAAAATTTTAGGAAGGTTTTGTGGAGGGACTAAGTTTGGAACTCAAGATTTGCCTTGGTTTGGTGGAGGAATTGTTGGAGGAGAGTTATGGAGGAGGAAGAGGAAGGAGGCCAGCTAGGTTCTTTTGAGGGAGGAGATGAGCTTTGTCTCTCTCTTCTCTCACCACACATATACATAACACACACACACCACACAGTTCACACTTTTAAAAAGAACTCCAAAAATTACACTATAAGTCCAAATGTGGCTTGTGTAAACCAATTCAACCCCAACACTACACATCACATATATCCTCTAATCACTTAACCAATCTTATCATTATACGAAATTTCACACATTACCCCAATGTTATTTATGAAAAATAAATAAAATTTTACGGGTCTTTACAATCAGCATCACTGTAACCCATCAACTTTAAACTCCCACCCTGATAGCAAAGGACAAAATCTGATGTCCCGGATATGTCAGCAATCGACATTTAATCAACGGGCATCTGTAAGGACGGGAGTATAATTATAATTCTTTACTGGTGTGAATTATAATTTGTGAAATAAGAAATAGAATCCTGGTAGGATTAGGGTTTCTTATTTACACAAGGAGCCCAAATTTATTTCTCATGAGGTCCCTGCCCTAGCCCTATAAATATACTGTTTCGTTCTCTAGGTTTTGCACGTCTATTGTGAGATACAATAGAGGGTTGTGAAAGAGAGAAAAATAGATCTCATTGGAGTCCACAATCGGGTATGAGATTCAAGGTATAAGGGAATAGGGCAGAAGATCGTAAGGTACGGTCGATCTTTATTGTGCTGCAATCGGGTTAAGACGAAAAGAAACAATTCCACCGTGCGCTCATGTCTACAGAGGAGAGGTAACCCTAATTCCGCCATGTAGGTTCGTGTTTAATTTTGTTGTTTAATCTGTACGCGTCATTAATGGGTTCTGAGATTCGTTTCCCAACAATGGTATCAAAGCGGGCTGCAATCACGCGTATGGATTAAACAAGCCATGTTGTCCGCATAACATAGATATAGAACTATGCTAACCATTGTTTTTGCAGAGTTCTAGTTTGTTCTAACGTCTGTTTTGCAGAATTGATTATCCCACTATTATGGTCACGCATGTCTGATTGTGTGATTGGATCCCACGCTATGTAATTGTTTTATGCGTGGTTACTATTTTTTATTTTTTTACAAGTTTGGTTTTATAATCGATAAAAGTAGTATGTGAACTCCAGTATGTGGGAGGCATAGGTATCATGTAATCTTTGTTTTTGCAGTTATATCATCAATAGATGTAGACTATGTGAACTCTATACTGGAGGCATAGGATTGTTGTAAGATTACAGGTTCTGCAGTTTGTGGGTTTTTTTTTTTGTCTAGATATGTAAACTCTGTATTGGAGGCATAGGATCAATGTACAAAATCGCAGGTTCTGTATGGTGGCTGAAGTCGCTATTTGGTGGCAGAAATTGAGATTTTTGATGGATCTGATAAGCTTCTAATTAAGAAACGGTGTCTGGTTGATTGGATCAATCTCCAACTTGGTGCACAAGGCACGACTACATTCTTGGCTCTTTTGGAAACAAGGATCTTGACCATAATAGATGGATTCATATTATATTATGTTTCCTTATTTATGATTATTTATGTTTCCATGTGTGATAGTTACCATGTTGGGACAATATAGTAAAATTTGGTCTTTTGACCTAGATCACTTTTTTTTTTTTTTGCAAACACGTATATATGATAACCGTCACAAATTTTTTGAATAACTGAGTGGGAGAGGGAGTTTATTTTATATAAATCTCACGGTCTTTTTGTGTGTTGGTATTAGAACCTTCCTCCTTACCGGACAAAATTAATTATGGAGAAAATACGATGTCTACAAAATTGTAGGTCATAATCTTAACTGCTAGAACTTCATGCCTATTTGCAAATGCCAGATCGTGCATTTGCATTACCTCTTTGGCCAATCGTGGCGATGATATGACAATAGTTGAATTTTCGCCTAGTTGAAGATGCATGAGTGGTCCATATTTTCGTGCCAGGTTTCTCAGAGAACGATGCGGCAGGGAGCCAGCTAAGTGGTGGATGCTTCTGATGAGAGGTAGCTTCCATGGTCCTAGGGGAAGTTTTGGAGTTGGGTTATGAGTTTTGGATCTAGTGAGTATTTTAAGTAAATTGAAGGGCAAATTTCACTAACCTCCCCTGAGGTTTCTGACACAAACGGGAGGTAACAGAAACCTCCCCTCAGGTTTCAGAAATAACACTGACCTCCCCTACTTTTCTAAAATAGCAAAAAGTACCCCCCTGCCGTTACTTTTCAACAAACGGCGTTAACATATTTGGGAAAAGGACCAAAATACCCCTAGTAATACACTTTAATGTCACAAAATTAATACACTAAATGTCAATTTTATTTGGATATAATAAATATACAAAATTTTCTCTCGATATCCTTCCTTTATATGCATTTTTTTTCCAATATCAAAAGTATTTTACTATTGTTTTACAAATTCACTTTTTCTTTAAATGGTGTAACAAACTTGTACTTTATAGTTTCAATTTAATTATGTTGTGAGTGACAATAAATTGTTCAATGAAAAAAAAAAAAGACTCGCCTGAATCAAATTCATATTAAAGCCAAAATTATGCATCAAAAAATTGCATTACTCGCCTTGTTTGAGTTTATAGGATTTTCCTTTTCGACGATTGTAATAAATTTTTTTTTTTTTTTTCAATTTTGTATTTAAACAAATAAATGCAAAGAGAGTTTATGCTCATGGATTTTTTTTTATTTTGTCTCTTAAACTCCTCCACGACTATCCAATTCACATGGACGTTATTTGACTTAAAAATCTTTTTGCAATTATTGGTTATCTCTTATTAACAAAATTGCTCTTGTTAGTTTTGTACAATTTTTTTGTATTGGTTCATTTCAACAAGAGAATTTAGAATTAAAAACTTATGATCAAAAGTGTGATTTTTTGTCTTTTCCAAACTTTTCTTAATTTTAGTTCATATTTTTTAATATATGTATATGTGCTCATTTCTCTATATATGTAACGCAATATTTTATTTTACATGGTGATGTCCAGGTTTTCAATTTATTGTCACTCAAAACATCGAACTATAAAATATAAGTTAGCTACACAATTTAAATAAAGAATGAATATGTAAAAAAATACTTTAGATATTAGAAGAAAAAAATGCATATATATAGGGAAGGAAATGGTGAGAAAAAAATGTATATTTATTATATGTAAAAAATTTGGCACTAAGTGTATTAATTTAGTGACATTGAAGTGTATAAAGAAGGGTATTTTAGTCCTTTTCCCATAAATTCTAACACCTTCTGTTGAAAAGTAACGGCAGATGGGTACTTTTTGCTGTTTCAGAAAAGCAGGGGAGGTCAATGTTATTTCAGAAACCCCAAGGGAGATTTCTGTTTGTGTCAGAAACCTCAGGGGAGGTTAGTGAAATTTGCCCTAAATTGAATAGTAAAAACAGGAGGAGGACTAGAGTGGTGATAGAGAAGGGAAATTGGAGCTCCATTCAGATGTAAAAAGATAATTCTTTCTTTGGTGCTCATCACTTTTCACATCAAGTTGTTCAATCTCAAGGTTCAAA
The DNA here is from genome assembly GCA_036023075.1 of Gaultheria prostrata. Lineage (NCBI taxonomy): Eukaryota > Viridiplantae > Streptophyta > Magnoliopsida > Ericales > Ericaceae > Gaultheria > Gaultheria prostrata. Next base: position 1,507 of record JAXBDA010008584.1, on the reverse strand, counting down.
CTTGCGGCTATACCAAGAACAACACGAATGGAAGAAAATTTAAACAAGAATGCTTTGTTGGTGGCTGATTTTCTTTCATAAAGGCCCTCCATTTTGGTCTAAAGAGCGGAAGTGGAAGCCTCGGTTGAGACATGGCAAAAAACGCTATCACCAATCCATTGACGAATAAGCCTAATAGCTTTTTGATTAAGTTTCGTCCAATCATACTCCGATATTTCCACGGGTTTAGTCTTTGCTTCGAGGGCCATACAAATCTTTACAATACAAGAGGTTTTCCATTTTAATTTTCCAAGTCACCCAATTTGTCCCATTGAAGATAACAGTACGACCAATATTTCCATCAATGATTTACACAAAATAACAAACCCTAGCCAGATGTTGGGAAAAATAGCACCAATTCCCACAAGTATAAATCACATAGGAAATAAATTGCTCTAGCGAATAAGCTTTGAAATCGCAGACACAAGCAAAAGAGACACAAACAATTTTTAAGTGGTTCCCCCAAAAATCTAAGGTACGTCCTCGAGACCGAGGTCCGATTCCACCATCAACAAAGTTCTTATAAATGGATTTACAAGAGATACAAAGATCTCACAACCCCCCTAAGGTGTATCCAACAAATTACAATAAACAAGAGGAAAGACCTCACCAATTTGATGAACCAAAACCCTCCAATACAGCCGCAAATGGAAGGCAATAAGAGGAACAAAATCAGCACTAAGAAGCATACACAAGCTGCCGAAAATGCTTCAGTAAAGTGGAAGGATTGCTTGCTCCGATTTTCCTCTGTCACAGGCGCACACAGAGAGCAACTGAGATTTTTTCTCAAATAGAATCTTCCAAAGGAAGGCTGTCAAAGCATGTGTCAAACGTGTGCCTTCATAACAAAAGATGTACTCTCTCCGTCCCAATTTTTTGGGCCTCTTTCCTTTTTTGGAAAGCTAAAAAAATTCTCGATATCTTTTAATTTTTAACACTTTTTATATTCAATATGAATCTTGTTTGATAAATCTCAATTAAATTTGTTAAACAAAGATTTCGAAATCGATTACGAGATATATATAGATAATTTTTTGAGACATCCAAAAAGGTAAATTAGCCCAACAAATTGGTACGGAGGGAGTAGAATCCAGTTAGTGGGAGGTCCACTATAGACATTTCCTAAAGTCGCAGGTCCACACTACAATTTCATAAGTCTTCCAGTCCACCGCACAAACCAATGTACAAAATTACCCTCGGTATAAAACCCAAAATCTAGAGAAAATTTTGGGTACGGGGAGGGTACCACGTGGTACCCTCTCGGCACATCCGGACCGTCCAACAATGCAATGGACGGTCCGGATTGAAAGTGCCGTCCGGATTTAAACAAAATTAGAAAAGAAAATAAAAAGTGTGTTTCAATCCAAGCCGTCCGATGCATTTTTGGACGGCTCGGATGCGCCGAGGGGGCACCACGTCACCCATACCCTATTTGCACCCAAAATTTCCTCGCAAATAGGGTATGGGT
>JAXBDA010008583.1:0-14498 GCA_036023075.1 Gaultheria prostrata | reverse complement strand
TTTGTCTGGTTTGTCCGTTACCAAGGGGCAGGAATGGGGTGGGTATTTAAAGAATTGATTGGGGGCATTTTTGGAATGTAAATAGTAGAAAACTTGTTCGTACATTTAAAAGAAAGGAGTATAGATAAATGGTAGAAACAATTTACAAAGAAGAGAAATTTTAGAGAGAGAGGGAGATGCAGATGGAGATACAGAGGGAGAGGGACGCGGAGTTGTTGTTGTGCACAGGCTGCACAGCAGCTGCTGTGCACAATCACAACCGTCGACAAGTGTTTTTAACAGTTCGGATTAAAAACAAACTGTTCACACGAACAGTTCTTCTCTGTTGTTTGAAATCTAGCTAGGCCGTCCATCCAAGTAACGAAAGGTCCGGATTGTGCACAGCAGCTGCTGTTCACATGCTGCACAGCAGCAACCCGCGTCCGAGGGAGAGAGAACAAGAATCTAACTGCTCAATTCACTACCTAATTGCACATTAGCCCCTCTAGTTATGATGAATACATTGTTAGCCCCACTCTCTAAAGACTCAGTTTATATTAATTAATCAATAACTAACTTGCCCGAGGACTTACATTATCAGTATATGGGTTAAGGAAACCCCTAGGAAATTACCGGAAAAAGTAACACTTGCCGACTAAGCATAAAATAAAGAAAAATGTGAAAATTACCAAAAAACGGAAAGATTTGTGTTAGGCTTATATCTGAAAACTAGAATAAAAAAGATAACTCAAAATTGAGTTGTATTCACCGAGTAATTAATAGTTCGATTATTTTCCAAAACGGCAAATTTGATGATTCGGAGGCATAAAAATGATAACTCAAAATTGAGTTGTATTGACCGAGTAATTAATAGTTCGATTATTTCCCAAAACGGCATATTTGTTTATTCGGAAGTCTAAATGAAGGAATTAGGCCAAAAACTATGTACTCAAGAGTCTATAAGCCGATGGGCCTTGTTCGTTGGGCCATTTCGCATTAACCATAAAACCCGCAGACTAATTCGTCGCTTGGAGATTTCACCACTTCTCGCCAAGCCTTTCCAAGTAAGGACATGCAATGATATATGCATCATCTTCCTCCCTCCCCACCCTCCTCTCTCCCCCTAGCGGCCCATCCAAGCACCACCCATGGCTCTCACTACATTCTTCAGTTCATTTGCTTAGAATTGTATCCGGCTACAATTCTAAGCAAATCACCAACCAAACAGGTACATAAACACGCCAACAACAAACCTCACTCATATCAAAATGTAGAATATACGATTTCTCAACTCCTTTGCAATTACCATTCAAATATTGAGTAATTATTGACTACAAATTGCAATCACTGCAATTGGTTTTTGCTCGTGCATGTAAATGTGGACTTGAAATTCTCAAGTTCTGCGTTGCGGAAAATGGGGAAATCAAACTATATATGAGTTTTGAAAGGAATTAGGGTCTTGAATCTTAATAAATCAAACCGACTCATCTTGCTCCAATTCCTAACTTAATAAATTAGTTTTTAATTAAGTCGATGTATTGTGAGAGAATGACTTATCTCGTAAAACACAATAATTCAGTTTTGAGTTTAAGCCAAGAAGTAGCATTGCCGATCAAAACGAGACCACTAACCATTTTTTCTAGCTTTTTTTTTTTTTTTTTTCTTTTTCCTTCTCTTTCCTCGGGTTGTCAAAATCAATTAATTGTTTCTACATTATCTTGAAACAATCAATGCAATCCGAAATAACAACTCCCCGGTTGCAACTTTCAAAAAGAGGTGCATTTGATCTAAGAATTTTGGATTTGTGATATTTTAGAGCGAAGGGGCCCTAGTATTTGCTTATTTTTTTGTTTGATAATGGGCTGTGAGAGGTCACAGTCACACCAAAATTTTAAATACCAACTCCGTAACGTATCGGTTATTACGTAATGATTTCTTGTCTCTCTAATACCATTACACGCCGGTATATATACCAGTGAGAGGGAAGATTCACATGCATATCGGTCTGTTTCCGTTACGTATCGGTTCGTATCCGATTCACAGACCGGTTCACAACCGTTACTGCCGATGCTTGACCGTTACGGTCATTAATTTAAGCAATTTAAATTATTTTTTTATCAAAAAATGATTTAAAAAATTCACGACCGCGATACCCGACTCCTGTTACTCAACATTCGATACAATCGAAGCAGTTACACTCAAATCATTACCGTTACTTATCGTGAAACTGTTATTTAAAACCTTGGGTCACACGTATATAGTATTATTTTTGTCTTCATGTTTCAAATATTAGGCCGACATGAATGAATTGAATTTAATCATTTATCGGCATGTCCCAACCTGAATAGTCAACTGTCAAAATAACTACGACTTTTGCACGAATTAAAAGGAGACCCATTTCTTAAACAGCCAACTACATATATCAAACCACTCCCTTAACTTCCATACACATCCGTGGAGTACTGGTTCTCTTTAGGTCTATAAATGGACATCAAAATTGTACTTAAATCTCATTCAATTTCTATCTAATTTGAAATCTAGTACTGAGTGCGAGAAATGGGTTCGAAAACAATAGTTTTTCTAGGCCTTTTGTTGGCTACTGTTCTTCTCATTACCTCGGAGGTGACAGCCAGAGATTTGGTCGAGACTTCCAAGGAAACTAGTGAGTTTACATTTAAATTTGAAGTTAATTAAAATTAATTCTGCATGCTTCAATGAATATTACTATTCCACTGTCATCTTTTGTTTAGTCTTTGTATCATTTATTTGGATTGTGACAAGGTAGTGGAAGAAAATCAAATTTTTTTTTTTTAAATGCACTTGCATGTAACCTTCAGTTAACAGGCATGAATACCATTTGTGCAGCTGCTGAACAGACAAATGGAGTAGAGGACGCCAAGTATGGTGGTGGAGGTTACCCAGGAGGCGGATTTGGAGGAAACCAAGGCGGTGGATACGGCGGAGGCCCTGGGGGCGGATTTGGAGGAAACCAAGGCGGTGGATACGGTGGAGGCCCTGGCGGTGGGTACGGCGGATATCCAGGTGGTGGTTATGGAGGACGCCGAGGCGGTGGATACGGTGGCGGCCCTGGTGGGGGATATGGAGGAGGCCCTGGCGGTGGATACGGTGGCGGTCCAGGTGAGGGATATGGCGGAGGCCCTGGCGGTGGATACGGTGGCGGCCCAGGTGGTGGATATGGAGGAGGCCCAGGAGGTGGATATGGAGGAGGAAATCGCGGTGGCCGTGGTGGTGGTGGTTATGGAGGATGGAACTAAGCTATGTCTCATAGCTGATGTACTCGGAAAGGCTGAAAGCCCAATTATGGAATTTGTGAAATGGGTGTTTCTAGAAGTAAGAATAAAAGGCATGAGTGATTCATGTGTGTATTTTATTCTCAAAGTGTAATAATTACCACCAAAAAAAAAAAAAAAATGTGCTCAATTTTATTATATTGACCCATATCCATCTGACATCTACTTTGGCATATTTAGATGTTGTACATTAAACATACTCGAATTAATTAACCGATAAAAACATACTCTAATTATAAACAAAACGATTCCGATCAGCAAAACGGAGTTTAAAGATATGTCACAAATGACTCTCACCACAAAGGAGAATATATAGATCGACTCAGGGGGAATCCGAACTGCTGTATGAGTTATGTTTATTCCATCGACATTGAAGCATACGTGAAACTTGAGGAACTTGAGGAACAAAGACTTCAATTCCATAATCTCATCAACCTCTGATTCTTTCTGCATCAGCAGTTTGGTGTGTTTCTTTGTGTTTAGTTTGTGGTTTGGGTCTTTGGATCTTGTTCTGTGTCCGGCTTTACGTGGTTTTGGATCCGTGTTGGGACGTTGGGTGGTTTTTGTTTGTGGCTTGGGTCTATGGATCTTGTTCTGTATAGTCTTTAAGGTAGGCTCCCGTGTTCCATGGTCTTTTGCCGGTCTGTTGTTGCTTCTCTTTCTGTTGGCTGTTGTTTTTGGGAGGTTTGTTGCTTTGCTGTTTTTAGGGCATTTTTTGTTTGTCGGGGTTTAGTTGCCTTCGTCGCTTTGGCGTCTTTTTGGCTCTAGTCCTTCCTTTGTATTTTTCTCTCTATTATCTATTATATCTTTCTTTCCCGAGCAAAAAAAAAGACATTGAAGCATATGTTGGTTTTGTTTAAAAAGGTACAAAATCGAATCAACTAGTTAATTTTTTTTTATACGTACTTACGGTTTCAGTTACAAACTTGTGCAGTCTACCTGTATGCATATGGTAGAATATCCTCAGGGGCTGACCCAAGGGGGGTAATGCGGGGCACGTGCCCCCACGGACCCCCGCGCAACACTCAAAAAAAAATTAATTTCATATTATTTATTTAGCATAATTATGCAATATAATACGATATTTAACATTCATACTCATAGATGTCTCAAAGTAAAAATGTAGAATTAATTATGTGCTCATTTTCTGTTTATTTTTTTAATAAAATGTATGCATTATAGACATTATAGTTCATAATAAATGTCTTAATTTAGCAAAATTGTTGACTAGAAAAAAATTTGCACGATTATTATTAATAAGGTGTCCCAATTGAGTTGGATTCCTGGGTCCGCCATTGAATATCCTCAAAAGAGATCATGGCCGAATGTGACTTCAACAGATTTCAGTAACTTTCGATGAATTACACTGAATTGGTAATTTTTTGACATGAGTTATTTATTTGATAATTTTTTAGCGTTTGAATAGTTAGCGAGAACCGTGGCCCGGGAATGAATCGAATAGGTAGTTAAGATAGGTGGATGTTACGGCCATGCATGAGTTACGTAGTATTTTGGTTTTTACTATATGTATGGTTTTGGTCAAATTGTAAATGGCGCTTATTAACTTTTTTGGTCCTTAAAGTATTGATCGAGTCTCATTTAAGTGGCTAGGCTAATGTAAACATTGCTGACATTTAGTTTTTGAAAAGAAATTGAATATTTTTTTAACAAATGTTTTAAAAAGGAAAGTTTTGAAAAAGAACATTTCTTAATGAAACTAGTTTTCGAAAAACAAGTTCAAAAAAACATCTTTTTCTTCTTAAAAAAAAATAGTTGTTTTTGAACAGAACTAGTTTTGTTTTTTTCAAAAAAAAAGTTTCGAAAAAATGGCAGATTTTCAAACCCAAATCATGTAAAACAAAAAAGCCAATTGTGGATAATGGAGGAATACCTGTGGTTTCGTCCTCCACGGTGGTGGTGGTAGAGCGAATATGCGGCGGAAGCCGAGTTGGGCGAGGATGGGGCGAAGTGGGAGGTCGGAGATGACAATGATGAGAGAGAGAGAGAGAGAGAGAGAGAGAGACCGTGAGTTGTGATCATAGATTTAGGCAGAGTATAATTAGGGCTTTGGTTTTGGTGACAAGCAAAACCCGTGAAACTACGTTGTTTGGCTCACATAACTTGGCTTATTTTTGGCGCCTCCATGAAACGACGTCGTTTTGCTCTTCAATGAATTTTTTTAAGCGCGCCTAAATGAGCAGGAGCCCGCCAGCGTGAAAATTCAGATCTTTCAGTGACAACTTTGTACCTGTCGCCTAAAATTTTGTCTTCCGTGACAAAATTTTGTGTCACCGAATCTCCTCTTTATTTGGCATTTCCGTGACAAGCGGAAATTTTTTGTCACCGTTGTTTGCGTTCCGCATCAACATCAATTTTTTGTCACCAAAGGATGTCACCATTGGTGTTTTTTGTTGTAGTGAATCAGGACTGCCAACTTAAAGAAAATTTTCCCATTTTTTTCAAATTTCATAATTCTCCCTAACTAATTATATTCCCCCTCATCTCCTTTTCATTTTCCCTCCCTCTCTTGTGCATAGATAGTGGAGCTATTAGAAGATTTCTATGTAATTAAGTAGAATTTGAATTCATGTCCAATAAGCAAAGAAGAGATAGCCTAATGATTGTTACACGTATGATTCCTGGATTAACTTGAGAATGCACGCACAGAGGATTTTGGATGCAAAAGAGTTTGAGAACGCTTAATTCGAATATTTTCTTTCTACATTATTTTGAAACAATCAATGCTACCTAAAGTACTATTGAAGTAGAACACCACCACCAGTTGCAACCTTTAAAACACTAGAGAATTTTTGGGTAACCTTCCAAAAAAAGAGGTGCATTTGATCTAATGTTTTTGGGTTTGTGATTTTCAAAAGCGTAGGGCCCATTGGATTAAACTTCCCACTACTAAATTGTCTGTATATACATATATCAAAAATATTTCGGGTACGTACAACAGTTTGAGTATCGTACATGTGATATGTCACCAATATATTAGTATAACGTACCCCAGATGTGGTCACCATACCATTGATCCGGTCAACATGTGTGATTCTAGCCTTTTTTATTTTGATGTTCCATTTATTCGGCCAACATAGATGGATAGAATTTATCATATCATATTATTAAACGCGTCCCACTCTTTGTAGTGATCAACTGTGTCAAAATGGAATCAAGCGATTTGATCAAATGGAATCAAGCTATACGACTTTTGCAAGAATTAAAGAGACCCCAACTCTTAAACAGCCAACTACATATATCATGGCCCATATGTCCAAACCACTCCCTTAATTTCCATTCACATCCTTGGAGTACTGCTTCTCTTTAGGTCTATAAATGGACATCAAAATTGTACTTAAAATCTCATTCCATCTTTATCGAATTTGTGAGAGTAGTCTTCGAGTACCGAGTGCGAAATGGGTTCGAAAACAATAGTTTTCCTAGGCCTTTTGTTGGCTACTGTTCTTCTCGTTACCTCGGAGGTGACAGCGAGGGATTTGGTTGAGACTTCCAAAGAAACTAGTGAGTTTTTTCTTTTGAATTTATTCTACAAATTTGGTGAATGCATGCTTGAATGATGATAATTTCACTGTCATCTTTAGTCGTCTATCATTTTTTGAACATGCACTTGCAGATGTAACATATTACATATGTTTAATTAAACATGCTTGACTTGACTATCATTGCAGCTGCTGAACAGACAAATGGAGTAGAGGATGCCAAGTATGGTGGATATGGAGGAGGCCCTGGTGGTGGGTACGGTGGATATCCAGGCGGCGGATATGGTGGTGGGCCTGGTGGTGGATATCCAGGTGGTGGTTATGGAGGAGGACGCCAAGGAGGTGGGTACGGTGGATATCCTGGTGGTGGCTATGGAGGAGGACGCCAAGGTGGTGGGTATGGTGGATATCCAGGTGGTGGTTATGGAGGACGCCGAGGCGGTGGATATCCTGGTGGCGGATATGGTGGCGGCCCAGGTGGGGGATATGGAGGTGGCCCAGGAGGTGGATATGGAGGAGGAAATCGTGGTGGGCGTGGTGGCGGCGGTTATGGAGGATGGAACTAAGACATGCATATCCCATAGCTGTTGTACTCAGAAAGCCCAATTATGAATCAAAATTTGTGAAATGGGTGTTTATAGAAGTATGAATAAAAAGCATGAAATGGGTGTTCATGCCCTCTTGAGATATATATCGAATTACCCTCATGTTATATCTTGTTCTCCTCCGATGCCATGCCTATAGGTGATTCATGTATGTATTTTCTTGTATTTGGTTTTTATATAAGAAAAGACTAGGTTTTTAAGTTGGAGGTGGTAATTCAAAATATTGCTTTAACTAATAAAAAAAAAAAAATGTAAACGGAAATACCCAACACCTAAACCAAGAAATATTCCAACACCAGCCTAATCAAGGACACCGATAATCCCAGATATCTTGAGCATTGCAAATAATCCTACTCCTATTGTTTATGCCTTCCTATGAAATTGAGGAAGATATGGCTTTAGTGGCTGATCGAAATAACACCCATTTATGTGTGTGTAGTGGCCGATCGAGATCGAGTGTACGTGTTAGTTTAGGAACAATAGGATATATAATTAAGTAATACAACTAATATAAATATACGAAAATATACATATTAATTACACAATGATTAGTCCTACCATCTCTCTCTCTCTCCCTCCTCTAATTAACTCGCTCTTGCTGTATGCTAAGTGATTTTCTAAACTTGGCATACACTCTTAACACTTTCCAAAATTGACAAACATAAGATAACACATTCATTGGAGTTTCTAAAACACTTATGTAGTTGTTACTTTCTTAGCTAATACCATATAGTAAATAACAAACTCATTGGAGATGCTTGAGTTTGTCACTACTTACCCAATCTAGCAAGGTGCTACAAGGTAGTTTGAGTTAATTATGCTGCATGCATGTGACTGCAGCTCGTACTAGTTTGAAAGCACTAAATTCTTATGCTAGGTTTTTTTTTTCTCAGCAAAGAGGGAAAATATATAGATCAAGGAGGAAAAAAAAGAACAAGAGGACCCAAAACGCTAGAAGGAAACGCGGAGAGATGCCACAATTGGAACTCACCACCAGACCAACAAGAGCGCAGGGCAAAGAGGAAGAAACACACAAAAGCTAATAAGGAATCAGCAGAAAAAGAAAAGAAAGGACCAATACACAGGAATCACCTCACATCAACTCCTCACCAAAAGTCATGCACCACTATCACCGGCTTCACAGAGATTGGGCAAGAGAAATTATTATACTAGGTTAGTGACCTAGAGTCTTTAGGCCTGCTAATTGCATATCCAATTAATCCCTGCTAAAAATAATAAAAATCCATGTTTAATGGCGTACCTCTTTGCCTACCCATTTTGGACTCACGAATATTGTCCTTCCAAAAATAGTGGGGCGTCTTTTTATTAATTAGCCCTTTTTGGACTCACTTTCATGATTAGAACTGTTCATTCTATAAATTTCTCCGATAACATTGTTGCCCCGCTTCCTATTGCGTCTCTCTCTCGCTCTCTTCTCAACAATCCTCACCATCACCGCCACAACCGCCATTCCCCGACCTCCCAATCGATCATTGTTGTAACTTTTTTTCTCAAACCCACAACCGACACTCTTCCTCCCTCCCCACCCTCTTTTGTCCACCTCCATCGGCCCATCCAAGCACCACCCATGACTCGCGCAACATTCTTCTGTTCATTAAAGCCCTAACAAAATCAAACCCGTATAGTGTATTCGGCTGCAGTCCTAAGCAAATCTCCAACTAAACAGGTACATAAATACGCTAACAACAAACCTCACCCACACTAGAAAATATAATATCCGGTTTCTCAACCCCTTTGCAATCGGAGGTGGGGTGCCTACTGTGCAGGCTTTGCAGAGCACATGTTGTGCAGTCCAAAACGGCAAAGTTTTGGCTGCGATCAAAATACTTCACGAAATGCAGTCTTTTGGGACCCATTTTCGGGTCCCATACAAAAGATCCAAACTGTTAAATAATTTTAAAATAAATTTTTAAGTGGTCTTGGAGGAAATCAGACTCATCCTATATTTTTACATAATTGATTTAATCCGTTCGATTTTCATTCAGAATTCAGGACCTATAATACGAAAGAATCTCCAAGAAAGTTTAAACAATTGTGTGCTTAGTAACCCATTAATCTGAACCGTAGGTGTCGTAGGGCTCCTTGAGAAGAACATTCACTAAAAAAATTATCTTCATTGGAAATCAATAGGTATGAAAAAACTAAAAATATTAATTGTTTTGATACCTATCGATGTTCGATCAAGATAATTTTTTTACTGAATACTCTTCTCAACGAGCCCTACGACACTATGGTTCAGATTAATGGGTTACCAAGCACACAATTGTTTAAATTTTCTTGAAGATTTTTTCATATTACGACACCTACTGCCCGTTTGGATGACGTATTGGTTTGAAAGGGATTAAATAGTAAGGGGAGATAAAATAGTAGGGGGTGATTAAATAAGAAGGGTGGACCCACATTTAAGAATGAGGGATTAAATAGTATATGGTTTGGATGAAGGATAAAAAAGGAGGGATAAGGAGGATGGATGATGTAAAATCATGTAAAAAGACTTTCTTGCCCTTGTAATACACATATTAGATTATGTAAGTATATAATTATTTAAAAACCAAAAGTAATTAATTTAATGTAATATTAAACATTTAATTTATAATAATTAATTGTAATATTTATTTTATTAAAAAAAACGAATTTTTTTATTTGTAACTTATAATAGTATTTATTTTAAGTTAATACACGAATTATAATTACTAAAGTAAAATTCAAAAGTCTAAAAATCTTTAAATTTTTTTGTATCAAATTAAATATTTTTATTAGTAGTTTAATTTGGTGAAAACAAAAATAAAAAATTATGGACGAAAGTATTTTATTTTTTGATCTGAAAGAAATTGCATAAGGGTAGGGAGGTAAAATGGAGGATAATCCCCCCGACTAAACATAGACACCCCTCCCCTACTTATATTTTGTCAGGGAGGGGCACGTCTGCTAATTAGTCGAGGGTTGAAATTGGCAGAGAGAATAGAGATTAAATAATCCAGCCCACTCATTTCTCTTGTTAAAATACCATCCAAATGAGCCCTACTGTTCACATTAATCCATAATCTTGATTATTGTGAGTGGACTTTGGTTGTCAAAATCAATCAATTGTTTCTACATTATCTTGAAAGAATCAATGCTATTATTGCTATCCTTCAAGGAGTATAGCTAGAAGAAGAATAACTCCCCGGTTGCAACCTTCAAAAAGAGGCGCATTTAATCTTTGGTCCTTGGGTTTGTGATAGGAGTATTTTAGAGCGTAGAGGGCCTAATTGATTATTATTGCTTATCCCCTAATATTTGGTTATTTTTATGTTTTGTTTTTTGTCATTCGTCATTCGTAATCTATTATATGGGAGAGGGGGGAATGAGAATCGATCTCGGAATGCAGTGTAGGACATCCAACAGCTCTACCCCATGAGCTAGCCACCACTTGCGGTTATTTTTTGTTTGACTTTAGACAAATTTGAATGGGGCTGTGAGAGGTCACACCATGGTTTAAAATACCGGGCAATACCTAGGTATATATCGGCCGTCATGTAATGACTTTTTATCTCTCCGATACCGTTCCACCCTGGTATACCGGTGAGAGGGAAAATTCGCATGCATATTAGCCGGTTCCCATTATGCATCGGGCTGTATCCTATTTACGGATCAGTTCAGACCTTTACGACAGATATTTAACCCTTACGGCTTATTTAGGCTATTTAAAATTAGTTTTTTATCGAAAAATGTTTTTTTAAAGTTCATGTCCGCTACACCCGATTCCCGTTACGTAACGTTCGATACTATCGAAGCCGTTACACTCAAATCGTTACCGTTATATCACGAAACCGTTATTTAAAACATTGGTCACACACATATTATTTTTGTCTTTCCTGTTGCAAATATTAGGCCGACATGCATGGATTGAATTTAATCATTGAAATTCAACTGTTAAGTAAAGAGAGACCTAATCACCTAACACTTAAACAGCCAACTACATATATCATGGCCCATATGTCCAAACCACTCCCTTAATTTCCATTCATATCCATGGAGTACTGCTTCTCTTTAGGTCTATAAATGGACATCAAAATTGTAATTTCATTCCATCTCTATCTAATTTGAAATCTAGTACTGAGTGCGAAATGGGTTCTAAAACAACAGTTTTCCTAGGCCTTTTGTTCGCTACTGTTCTTCTCATTACCTCGGAGGTGAAAGCCAGGGATTTGGTCGAGACTTCCAAGGAAACTAGTGAGTCTACTTTTGATTTTGAATTTGAATTTACTTTATACATTTTGTGAATGCATGCTTGAATATACTTATCTAGATTGTGACAAGGCAGTCGAAGAAAATCCTTCCATGTAACCTTCAGTTAACAAGCATGAATACCATTTGTGCAGCTGCTGAACAGACAAATGGAGTCGAGGACGCCAAGTATGGTGGTGGAGGTTACCCAGGAGGCGGATTTGGAGGAAACCAAGGTGGTGGATATGGCGGAGGCCCTGGGGCTGGATTTGGAGGAAACCAAGGCGGTGGATACGGCAGAGGCCCTGGGGGCGGGTATGGTGGATATCCAGGCGGCGGATATGGTGGAGGCCCTGGCGGTGGATACGGTGGATATCCAGGTGGTGGTTATGGAGGACGCCAAGGCGGTGGATATGGTGGCGGCCCAGGTGGGGGATACGGAGGAGGCCCTGGCGGTGGATACCGTGGTGGCCCAGGTGGGGGATATGGAGGAGGCCCAGGAGGTGGATATGGAGGAGGAAATCGCGGAGGCCGTGGTGGTGGCGGTCATGGAGGATGGAACTAAGTTTTGTCTCATAGCCGATGTACTCAGAATCTGATAATGGGTAGTATTTTTTGAATGGGTGTTTCTAGAAGTAATTAAGAAGAGAATAAATTATTTCCACCGGTGGGGGAAACGGTAGGTTTTCCACCGCCGCCCATTTTGGATTTCATCGTGCATTTATTGTTATAATCCGAACCGTCCATCTTGTAGGGTCCATATTGTAGAATATTCACGCCAAAAATTAGCTTGATTCGATATGAAAAGATCTGTCAAAAGTTGAATTTTAGTTAGTAAAATGGACGGTCAGATCTTATCAAGTTAAACTTTTCATGACCATCCGTTTTATGAATAAAAATGTAATATTTTGATACACCTATTGATGTCCGGTGAAACTAATTTTCGGAATGAGAATACTATTTTGTGGGTCCTACAAGATGAACAGTTTCAGATCACTAATTAACGCATCGTAAGACCTAATATGATGGTGGTGGAAAACCTATAGTTTTCACTGCCGACGGAAGGAATCTATACTCAATTAAGAATAAAAGGCATGAGTGATTCATGTGTGTTTTTTCGTGTATTTTGTTCTCAAAGTGTAGAAGTTACCAAAAATTAAAAAAGTGTGAATGTATTATATTAATCCATATCCATCTGCCATCAACTTTGGCATATTTAGATGTCGTACATTAAACATGCTCTAATTAATTAACCCAAAAAAACCATACTCTGATAGCCTGATAGTCTAATTAGAAGTCAAAAGATAAATGATTTTCATTGGAGAATATCCTATGAAAATAAACTCTTGCCGACAGTTGCGGCTTCAGAAATTTTGGACAGGGTGTTTAGCATTTACCTTAATTTTACTAGCTCTACTAACTAGTATATACATATACAAAATTTATATATTAGTGTGAGTAATGAGGCAAATTGATATCAAAAAAGATACTCACACATCACTTTTCACATATCACCCACACACCCCTCTGACATAGGGGTGGGTCCCACACATGGGCCCCACGTGTAGGACCCACCCATATGTGAGAGGGGTGTGTGGGTGATGTATGAAAAGTGATGTGTATGTAGCATTGTTCGATTGATATGAAAATACATATGATGTCACAATTTTTTTTGGCGAATTCTATGTTATTGGGTCAAGTAAAATTAGATCAGGGGATTAACACACTAATATGTATTTATTGTAGAAATTTGTGTGCCGAATAGGTTCACACGGATATTTAATTTTTTATATAGAGAGTTGATTGTTGATCAGAGACAAGTCCTAGGACGATATCAAAATAATACCCCTCTGTCCCTTTTTAAGTGAGTTACCTAGGAATTCCAACTATTTTTCTCTCACATCAACTTTTACAACTTTTACATCTACTTTCCATTACTTACCCTTATCAATATAATAATACCCACTAACTTTTTAAAAAGGAATTTATTTTTAAGGGCAAAAGAGAAAATGAACCCACTAACTTTTCAAAACACACACTTATTAAGGGACAACCAAAAATGGAAATGTACATACTATAAAAGGGACGGAGGGAGTATATACTTTCTTTTCTTAATTTTTCTAATTTTTGTCGTAAAGTGTGTGCACTTTATTTCGAACTGGTGTATTAAGCATTGCATTGTTAATTATCTGGATTGGTGAGTGTTCATAGTACAAATAGTCAAACAAAACCCGATATAAATTTATTACATGTAATATAAAATATAAAAAGTTTTAGAATGTATATTGACCATCTATAGAAAGACTTTAGATTTTAGAGACTTTAGTTGGTTGTTTACATAAAATTAATTTGTGTGCTGATTTGTTTAGCTAGGTGTTCAAATATTTTCGAGTAGGCCTGTGTTCAAATATTTGTGAGTAGGGTGTTCAACAATGGCTATAGTTAACTAAAACTAAAACTAAAATTTTTATATGTATTTTTAAACAAATGTTTTTTTAAAGGGTGTTCAAGTGACCACCCTTATCAAAGCTTGCCGAATGTGACTTATAACATTCGGTAACTTTCGATGAATTTAATTGAATTGGTTTGAGTTCAAAACAAGTTTGACATAAGGGCAAGTGCAACAAACTCCCTAAATATTTCCCTATCCCTATTTTAGGGAGCCAAACTAAAAAAACAAGCCCCAACAGCCTCCTCAACAACCTCCTCAAAATACAAAATGCTACAGTGCCTCCCTAAAACCCTCCCCATTTAGGGAGCCACTATTCACTACCCTCCCAATTTTTTATTGTTTCTCTCTCTCTCTCTCTCTGCGCCAAGAAGCAAAAATCACTCCAATTGACGAACAGTCAAAAACTAAAGAGAACCCAATT
>JAXBDA010008582.1:0-14499 GCA_036023075.1 Gaultheria prostrata | reverse complement strand
CTCCCGGATACGTTGTTTGCTCCTTTGACCTAATTTCACCCAAAAACACCCTTGCGCGCAATATTAACTAAAAACAAGGATTATATGCATGCAAGTGTGACAAAATGAGAGATATAGGCACCCACGTATGCAATGTTGGGTGCGTATCAGGAACCTCTCCTAAACCCAACAAATACTCCCCTCAAGAACAAAAAACGTTACTGAAACACTTGATATACCTTTAAAACGATTACGGGTCTCTTGGTTGGAAAACCTTAGCGAGGCTTGGGTGTGATTTTGTTGTCGATTTCTTGTGGGTTTGAGATGAAGAGGGCTAGATTATGATAGTAAGGTGAGTTTTTTAGAGTTTGGAGAGGATTTCTGGAGAGTTCTTTCTGTTGATTCGTGGGTGAGTTTTTGTAACTGGCCGAAATTGTTTGACGAAGGTGAGTATATATAGGCAACGGGTTGCCGTACCTCTCTCCCAAATTGAGATTCTCAAGGTGAAATGATGGTGTTTGCCGTATCACGCGATCGCTTTGAGCTGCTGGGAACGCGGGAATCACGGTGATGGGACAAAGGCACCGCACGATGTGCCAAAGGGTACCGCACGGTGCAGCTATGGGAGCCGTACGGTGTCAAGGGGATTTTGGGCCGTACGGTTCAGGTGTTTTTTGAGGTTTTGGTTTTTTTGACCCGTTTGACCAGAGGGACCGTTTCAAGGTATATTTTGTGCTCTTTCATCATCGGGGATGTGCAAGTTATCAAAATTGGGGTGTCTACACTTACCTTGGCTGATTGCTGTGAAGAAATGGAGTGTAGTCTTGGGAAAACCTTACAGAGAGTCTCCTGACCCAGCCACACATCATGCCAAAAGGAAGTGTCCTTCCCATCCCCAATCTTGATCCAAAAGCCATTATTGATGATGCATTCCATTTCAGAACCATTTGATCCCATACGACTGATATCACCCCAAATTTTAGACACACCAATTCTAGAAGAAAGATGATTCTCACTGAAGCCATTTTGTTGCATCCAACCCATACTTTCCATTAATAGCCTTGACCCAAAGAGCCTCCTTTTCCACACCATATCTCCACCACCACTTATAAAGTAGTGCGGCGTTTTGAATTTGTAATCTTTTTGATCCCCAAACCACCTCTTTTTTTGCTCTTGGAAACTCTATCCCATCCCACCAAATGCAGCTTTCTTTTCTCTTCAGAATCCCCCCATAAAAACTGCCTCTGGATTTTCTCTAGCTTTTTTGCCACTGAGATTGGCATTTTAAACATTGACATATAATATTGGGGGAGGTGACCTAAAGTTGACTTGATTAGATTGATTCTGCCACCAATGGATATATACTTCATTCTCCATTGTGCCAGTTTCTTCTCAAACTTGTCAATGACTGGTTTCCAAGTGCAAATCCTTTTGGGGTTTGCTCCTAAAGGAAGCCCCAAATACTTAATTGGGAGCCCAACAATTTTGCATTCCAACACATTAGCATAAACCTGCATTTCCTCTTCAGAAACACCAATCCCACACAGTTGGCTCTTAGAGAAGTTGATCTTTACCCAGACATTAGTTGAAAAGTCTGTAAGATACCTCTAATTGTGGTCAGTTGAGCCAAATCACATTTACAAAACAAAATTGTATCATCCGCAAAATGTAAGTGTGAGATGGTTGGCCCTATAACCCGCAAACAAATACCATAAATCATACCCTCATCTTTAGCCCTTTCAAGCATAATATTAAGTCCTTCAGCCACAACATTAAAATGTAGAGGGGATATTGGATCACCTTGTCTGAGTCCTCTCTGCATCTGGAATTGACTAGTTGTTGAGCCATTTATCAGTACAGAAAGTGATGGGCTAGTTATGCAATCCCTAATCCAGTTTATCCATCTCTGCCCACAACCCATATAACCTAGCATATTAAACAGGACAGACCAATTAACACTATCATATGCTTTCTCAAAATCCAACTTAAGAATCAGACCACGTTCACCAGATTTTTTCCATCCATCAATAATTTCATTTGCTATTAAGACCCCATCAAGAATGTGTCTACCTCCAATGAAAGCTACCTGAGTTTCCCCAACAAAAATAGGTATCATTTTCTTAAATTTGTTTGCTAAGACTTCGGACAGAAGTTTATACAGCCATCCAACCATGCTAATTGGTCTAAACTCATTAAAAGAAGATGCACCCTCAGATTTTGGAATAAGAGTGATGAAATTAAAGTTTATACCTCTAGCAAGGTTGCTATTGTCGTGGAATTGCTGAAAGAAAGTCATCACATCTCCCTTTATGATATTCCAAGCTTTCTTAACAAAGGCCATGTTGAAGCCATCCGGTCCTGGAGCTTTGAAAGAGTTGCATTCCTTCACCACCAAAGCAATTTTCTCATAAGTAAAAGGAGATTCCAAAATTCTGCTGTAACAGTCTTGGATTCTTCTAGAAAAAGGTCCACCAAGGAAAGATCTTCCCCCACACTGATTCAAGTAAATTTTAAAGTAATTCATTGCTGCCCTTTTAATCTGACTTGGATCAACAATATGAGTACCATCCACCTCCACAGATCCTATAAAATTCCTTCTATACCTGTTGTTAGTGATGATTTGAAAATATCTTGTGTTCCTGTCTCCCAATCTAATCCAATTGCCCTTGATTTCTGTCTCAACTAGCATTCACATAGCTTCCCAGTGGCCCAGAAATCATTTTTGCAGTTTTGTCTCTTGATAGGCGCGTGAAATTCATGAATTTAAGCGCCTAAGTAGGAAAGAATGAGCGCGTTAGACGTGCGGTTAATCCTCATTTTCCATTTAATTCGTGCACGTGGTTGGATTGTGTGTTTGCGCTTAATTGCAGGGAATTGAGGTGTATTTGGCGCTAATTGGAGTTGTTGGAAGAGCATGCACGAGGATCAAGGATGAGAAAGGCCGTGGAGACAAAGTGTTGAAGTTGGTTTCGCATGGAAGAGTTCGTAACCCATCGGGGGCGCTACCTTGTTTCTCTGGAGCGCTCGAAATTGGCACAAGAGGGGAGCAAGAATGAACAGAGGGTTCCGGAGCGCTACACCAAAAGTGGTGTAGCGCTACCTTTGGGTTAAGAGGGTCAACGGTCAAGGGGGTGTCACCCGGCCAAGGAAGGAGTTAAGGGCTTCGGGAGCGCTACACCTATTTTGGTGTAGCGCTACCGAGTGCCTAAGTGTCTAGGAAACGTCATCGTTTGGTCCTTCATCGGCCGAATTTCGATTATTCTATTGTTTTTAACTGTAATTAAGAGGGTTTAGTATATATAGTCCCTCTAGAACTCGAATTAGGGTTCCTCAGTTCCACAGTTCATAACTTTTGTTTTATTTCCTTACTTTTGCTGCTGTTTTTAGGTTCAATTTCAGATTCAAGTTGCTACAGATTAGCCGGCTTTCCTTGGGTGATTGTTTTCAATAATCGAATCCGTTCCGTTTCTGCAATCTGTGGTACCGTGTTTTCAGTATTTTTACGTCAATTGTCTGAAGCATGTTTAGATCTAGTTTTAATATTATTATCGAGTTTATTAGCATCATGAGTGAGTAGTCTCATAGAGTGCGACCGCGGGGCGAAAGCGCCCCGTGGCTAGACTAATCGATGTCTACTGCGGGTTAAAATGAAACGGAATTTTTAAGCAATTTTGGGTATGAAATCTCTTCTCCTAACGAACGAAATCCCGGGCATCGCCAGAGTCCGTGTGGCAGTCGTTGTGCACGGAAGCTGGTGACACGTGGTGTGTATTTGTTAGGGAATCTTTTTCCTAATCCGAAATCAATTACTAAAATGAATTGTGACCCGAGTGGATATTGGTTAGAGCTAGTCGCAGACGCTGGAGTTCCCACGGCTGCGCTCTTCTTTTTAATTCGTAGTAAACCAGTTAAGTTGTTAGTTCTCTAGTTAATCAACCAAAGTGAAACAAGGGGTGGCTACCTAAGAGCCAAGTTAAACTAAATTCAACACTTTTGAGTCAAACACCGTCGTCCGTCTCTGTGGTTCGACTCCGGTACTTCCGGATTATTGTGCTACACTGATTGGTAGTCCTGCGCTTGGGACGTGTTTTTGAGTCTTAATTTTATACACCCGGTCGGTCAAGCATCTCTCAATATTCTCCTCCACAGATAAAATTCTCTCCTCAGACAGCAAATCCAACTGATGGAGCTTATCTTTTAAGGCTTCCAATTTGGTGTTCAGATTACCAAACTCATATTTGTTCCAATCCTTTAGTCTTACCTTCAACTCTCTCAATTTACACATCTATATAACAAAACACAATGGTTTTAAAAAAACATATTTTCTCTACATAAATCAGGACCATTCAAGATTGATCACACGGTTGAGATTACATAAGCCCCTTCCATCTCTCGCTCACGTTTTTCTCGCAAACTAAAACTTCAGATGGCAATTCCGTAAATACATCACACCTTTAAGGGCTGAGCTCCAACCCATCCAAATCATCTGGGATTCAAAATTTGAAACCGGCATGTAGGTCACGCTTCATCTCTCTCTCTCTCTCCCTCTCACCGAGCTTCATCGTATCTGCCGTCTCCAAGACCCATCAATACCGAGCGCAACATGCAGATATGGAACTAATAAGAGGATTCATTGCGCAGAGGAGCCCATAGAGATTTGTTCAGAAAATTTCAATCGGTAAGTTGAAGACCCAATCAAACAGATTTCATGGTTTTTTATTGTATTTTCGTGCATTCACTTTCGAGATTTCTCTCTATAAATTTCTTTGCACAGACGTGATGTGTGTTCAACGACTCTGATTTTGAAGGTTCGGCTCCCTCCACCCGTCGCCTTGGTGACTTCCAACCATGGAGTGGTTTGCAGGTCATGAATCGAAACAATCTAACTTCGCTGCACCGCAACTCGATTAGTTCTTTGTCTGATGTATTTGTTGCTTCTCGGTTTTTTATTTTCCTATGATTCTGCAAGTAGTTCTACAACTGGTGGTGTTCTGTCTCGAGTGTTTATCATCTTTAATCAATTGCTAACAGCGTTTATCATCTTGATTTGGGGGTTTGACATATAATCCCAGGGTAATTCTTTTCATTTACATTAGCTAATTTAAAATGAAGGTTTGAACTCTCAATTTTTTGAAATGCATTATAAGTGTTCGACAAAATGCATTATTAGTGTTCGACGAAATGTATGATGATTTTACATTGGGTGATGCTGATGATGAATCTTGAAGATTTTACAGTCAAGTTTCGAATTTTTTTCACTGGTTAATTTTAATTTTCTTTTCCTTTTCCCTAATTCTATGTTCGGAAGTTGGTTTGCGTTGGCCATCACCAACACCGACCACCATGTTTGGTCAGGTTATTTGGGTAAACGGAAATCCTATGTAATATGGTCTTTTGCTCCATAATGTGAATAAACCTGTTTAGGTCTCTCATGGCCCCGTTTGGAAGCCTATTAGTTTTAGCATTTAGTGATCAGGTTTTTGTTTTGACTCGATGAGTTTAAGATTAGATTACCAATTTTGTTCTTCTGAATGTGTTTGATCCTGAATTTGTAGTTCTGTAGTTGTTTCATTTCAAACCCAACTGGTTAAAAAAAGCCTCTCACAAGTACTCTTACCGTGTTTAAAAAAAGGTTCCCACAAGTACTCTTAGCGTCTTGAAAAAAAAAACAAGATGAAAAAGTGAATAAATACATTAAGCTTATTTTCTTATTAGAATGAATTCTCTACAAAAGTGAAGATAATGAATATGGGGCTTTCAGATACTGTTTTGGGCAGCCCTCTCATGACAGAACATGACACATCTTCAATGATTGAAGTTGTATAAGTACTCTACTTGCTAATTTTAGTTGATATCTATTGAGTGTACGTATGCTGATTCAAAACATCCTAGATCACACTGACAATAGGAATGAGAACTTGACGGTAGGCAGAAGCTGCTAATGCCCTCCCTGTTAAAGTGTGTAATATGGATTTTGCAGGTGTAATTTCTATGGTTCGTGACTTGAAAACGAGAGCCTAGCTGTACCTATTTTATGGTAACTCTACTCTCCTCTACAGGTATGTCGATTGCAGCACCATACCTTGACCGTAGGCCCTTACCTCAACCCAGCCAGAAGTCGTTCTCCTTTCCAGCTCTCACTGTCTCGCTATCTGTTCCTTGAACGTAAACCCTCAATCCCACCGCCACAAAGCAGCGTCAACAATTTGGTAAAGGTATGGAGCTCTTGCAATGGTTTGCTTTTTTGCCTTTCTAATGAATCTTTATATAGAGGGTTTGGCTTTACTATCAAGGCTTTACTATCAAAGGCTCTACTTCAGTAGTCGCCTAGCTAGGTTTCTATGCCCACAAGGCTACATCTCAAAGGAGAATCTCCAACTAAAAAAATATGCCCACATGGCTACATCTAGGAAAGCGTGGTTACAAGCAACCCATTGGAAAACGTGGTTACAAGTTCACCCAAAAAAATAAAAACTTTCTCATTGTACGTGTTGGAAGAATTACGTGCTCACCATTTCCCTCTATCGATTAGTAAAAAACACCCGAAAGGCAGTTTGTTTTTTGTTGTTCTTTTTAACATTTTTTCACCGTTTCCCTTTATTTAGTTAGCATTCGATCAATTTTTCTTATCCAACACGAAATTGAGCAGTGGATAGTGGATTGGATTTTGCGTTCTTCTATTTCCTAAAGAACCATTTTCTTCTTCTTTCCAATGCTTTTTCCTCAGTAATTTTGTAGAGAAAGTCAATAGGGACTTATGGTTGTTTTTGTTCTTGCCAGTCGGATTTGTGAAGTCTCTTGATATAGCTTAATTTTCCACAATGCTCGCTTTTCAATCTTTATTCATGCAGTCAGGTGTGACAACGAATTTGGGGTTTGCACAGATTATATGGAGGGTTTGAATTACTATCTAGGTTTTTGTTTTCCCCATTTTTGTTCTCTGAAGTCTCCAAATACAACCACCGACACCACCCATTGCACTGGGCATTTTGTTTTGATTGGATGAGTATAAGATACGAGAACTAATTTTGTTCTTCTGGATGTGTTTGATCCTGAATTTATAATTCTGTACATTTCAAACCCAACTGGTTAAAAAAGGGTTCTCACAAGTACTCTTACCGTGTTTATTTGTGGCAATAAAGTGAATAAACACATTATGCTTATTTGCTTATTAGAATGAGTTCTCTAAAAAAGTGAATATAATGCATATTGTGGTTTAAAGTTGTATAAGTACTCAGCTTGCTAATTTTTGTTGATATCTATTGAGTCTAAGTATGCTGATTCAAACAATAGGAATGATAACTTGACAAATTCTGTTTGTCGTTTGTGATTTTGCAGGTGTAATTTCCATGGTTCGTGACTTGAAAACGAGAACCTAGCTATAGCTATTTTATGGTAACTCTCTATCTTAAATGCTGTCTGATTTGAGTAATAGCTTCATGAATCTAAATTTTCAATATTCAATTGACAGTAAGGGATATTAGTGATGATAGTGCAAGAAAATAAGGGATATTAGTGATGATAGTGCAAGAAAATTTGACAATTATCGCCCAATGCTTTTGATTAGATAAAATATCTTTGATTAGTTTTCCACTTTGGTTTTTCCCTTGATGCTATAACAGGAAGAGAGTTTTGAATTGGTGTTGATTCTCTCTCTCTCTCTCTCTCTTAGGGAACTCTCTACCTTCCTTGCCATAGCCCAATTGGAATTTCTATACAGCGGATTCTTTTTCTATTTTTTTATGGGCAAATAACTGTATTCTTTTTCTGGAATTTGTAACTATTTGTGGTTAACAAGGAAGTTCTCATACACAGGTTACACAGCTGATGGAATCGGCTTTGGTTAGTTCTCGCAAAGGGAAAGAAAAGGCCATCTATGCCTTTGGTTGTAAAAGAGCGTTGGTAGGATTCCTACATTTTAGTGAACATTCTTATAATCAAATCGATCATTGCCAAGTAGCCTTTAATCCACTTTCATACTGATCTGCATCTTCTAACTATTTCTTTCTAAATATTCCTCAACTGACTTCTCATCAAAGAGTAAGCCTGAATACTCGATGATTGGAGCAATGCGGATAGTGTTGTATGTTGGTCATGGTTATGAGCGGATTTCCTCCGTTAGTATGTACGTTCAGGCACGGAAAAGTTGGCTTCATTTACGATAACTCATTTTAAGTCATGTTCAAAACGCGTTGCGTCGTGCCTTCAGGCACGGGCAATCCCTAGTGATCTTATAACCAGCAAAGCCTTCACCAATATTGCATTCCCAAACTTCTTGATTATTTGCATGCACTTAGGGTGGGAAAGCCACACATTCATGACTGGACAATGATAAGAGATTACCCTAGGCAGCCCCCATTGAAAAAACTTAAATTGTTCCAGCCACTCCTGAGAGAACAAAAATCTATCGAGTCTTGATTGTACATTTCTTTCCTGAAAATTAGACCATGTAAATTTCATTCCAATCATTGGCAAGTCACATAATTCCAAATCATTGATGAAGTCCTCAAAATCCCTCGTGCTCCTCTCAATTTTTGTGCACCCTAGCCTTTCTCTAATAACTCTAATCTCGTTGAAGTCCCTACCAATACACCAAGGTATACTACACTGTTCCTTTTCATTTCCATTAATTCAATCCAAACACCTCTCATATCCATCAGGTTGTTGGGAGCATTAATGTTTATCAACACACAAGGGAAAGAGCTATTTATGATACCCTTGAGAAAAATAAAGTACCTTCTGCATATGACTTCCTCTACTTTGAGACTGCTAGATCTCCACATGGATAGAATGCCCCCAGATGCACCTTCTGCTTTAGATATCGCATATTCAAAATCTGAGTCATACCACAACCCCTGTGCTTGGAACAAATCAAGATTGTCTAGTTTAGTTTCCTAGATGAAGAAAATATATGGTTTCCTATCGCCCCCCAACTTATGTATAAATCTTTTCTTAACATTACTTGACACCCCTTATATTCCATGAAATGAATTTCATATTGCCTCTAAACCACCCCCTTCAACTGCAGAAAAAGATGGATTCAGGAAGAAGAAACAAATTGTAGTTGGAAGTTTCTGAAATCACCCAAATTGAACTTAGCTAATCTCTGTACCACCTCATCATCGCTTTCCAAATGAATAACACCCAATTTTTTACTATCAATAACAGCTTGTTCGAAGGCCTTGATTATTGTAGCATTTCTCCTCATAATATCATCAGAGTTAATTGAGTCCGAATGTTGGCTGACTTCCTCTCCATTTTCCTCATTCTCATTTCCCACTGCCTCAAGGATTTCTCTAATAACTCTTCTCTTTCTCCTCCTTTTTTCCTTGGCCGATACTGTATCTAATGTTTGTTCATTAAATCCTTCTTCCCCAATGGCTGTTTCAACCACCTTATTAGTTCTTTCAACCATTTGAGTTACATTTCTGTCTCCACTATCTTGATGAATTAAATTCAAATCAGGGGTTTCAACTACTTTAGACTCTTCAGCTTCTTCATCCCTTACTTCCAAGAAACCACCAGCTTTCCTAGGACTAATCACATTTGTTTAGCCCTCACTACTCATTAATGGTTTAGAATGCATAATATCCACCTTTTTTTACACCCCCTCATTAGGCTGTAAAACCATCTCGGTGTTAGTAATAGCATTTATCTCCGCATTCAACCCCTCAACTTCTCTCACCTTGGCTTGAAAATCCATTTATGAAATGACATGTGTGTTCACCACCGCATCACTTACCCCATCAGCCTTAGACTTATGTGACTTATCATCATCCATATCACCAAACTTTGTCTTATGAGACTCATCTTCCTTATCTTGGTCAATGAACGAAGGGATTCCAATCTCAGCATGATACTTATTGACCCAGTCGCTGATGGGTTTTTCATTAAAAATATCATCACAATCTTCCTCCCAAACTTTTACCTTATGGATCTTACCCCTGACCGTAATATTAATTCATTCATCGATTTTTTGTGGATGCTCAGTGGCAATTAGCATTCTACCCACATCATACGAAACCTCCCTCAAGGTTTCCACATCAAGTGTAATGAAATCCCCCCAGATTTCTCCCAAATGCTTAAAAGATACACCATTCCAAACATTTAACAGCATCCCTCTGCACTTGAGCCCAAACAATCCTAGATTCCCCAGCAACTTCTCCATTCCATGGCTTGAACGATTTGAACCAATTAACAATAATCGGGTTACCGAGAGCACTCGTTCTATCTTTTTTAGATTGGAAAGTGATAATCAGTTTCAAACCTCCCAAAGATTTAACAGTAACTTCGCTGAAATTAAGCTTCCTCAAAGCGTTATGGACTAACTCATGGGTAGTTAAATCATTCAATTTAGCAACAACACTTCTAGCAAGCCATTCAACCACGACAGGTTGCAGGTTCAGAGAAATATTCTTCTCGAACACATTAACCTCCTTAAACGGCTCCATATCTCTACTCACAGAAATCCCATACTGAACATTTTTCCAGTTCCCTCCAACTCTTCTAATTCCCTTCTCGAAATCTGGTTGTGAGTATGTTGGTTACACATCCCTATCAAAAGTTGCCCTCTCCACAATTAGGTTTCTTTTCCCAACCCATATTCCATTAGCTTTTTCCATGGCGTAATCAGCCCCAGGATGGAATCATACCTGACAAAACCGAACCTATTGCCCGTATGCTTACATCTTCTGACTGGGAGATAGGCATCTTTCACTAATCCAAAGTTGGAGAAGAATTTACAAAACCAAAGAAGACCCACACCAGTAGGGAGGTTATCGATACACAATGTGTAGACACCCCGACCCATAAATGACGATGAAGGAAACCCAAAATAATGACCAGCAAAAGAACCTTTCATCACAGATCTGAATGAAAAGAGAAGAAAAATCCTCACCGATGGAAAGCCCAGACAACTAGGTAAGGTCGCTCCAGCGTAGATGATGATACAAGATGATACACCAGAGAGGAATCAAAGGGAAAGTAAAACACGGCGACGGGATGCCCAGAAATCTATTACCCTAACCCTTATCCACAGACTTACCGTTTCCGGCAGGTGGAGATCAAGTTAAGGCTCTAGAAATCCTTAATCCCCTAACAGCCTGTTACTCCCAATGAAACCAAATCGTCAAAACGAGGTGTATATGCCATAGATGAAAGAAAGAAACCGCCGTACGCACCGGAAAAGAGGAGGCGCGTGAACTGTTTTATGTACTTACTACTTTAGGTTTACAAATTTGCACACATGATACATATATATGTTACTCAACAAGCTAACGGTCCGTTTGGATGGCAGATTTGATTTTGGATGGATATAGAAGGGTGATGGATTTGTAATGAGGGTGAGTCCATCTCCTAAAAATGGTCGATTTGTAATCTGGTGTTTGGATGGTATTTTGAGAATGAGAGATTTGGAAGGTGGATATGATAGGAAAAGTTGTCAAATTACTTAATTGCCCCCAATTTATTAATGTAATGAAAAAATTGTATAATTAAAAAATTATAAACGTTGACACCCTTCTTTTTTTATTATAAATATTTTATTGCTGAAAAATAAATTAAAATTTATATAATGTGAGTTTCAAAAAATAAAATACGTTTGTAAACACGCTTTATATATGTAAAAAATTACGTTTAATAAAAAAAATTGAAAATTTGTTCATCAAAGCTTTCTAAAGACTGAGTGTTATTCCCAGTTTCACCCTCTTCTCCCTCCCTTTCTATGACTTCATCGCCACCAGTTGGCTCAACCACTCGGGGCTATGATCGCAGCATCCGATTGCATCACCGTCGTCGATCACCACTCCGACGGCCGTCTCTTTGTTTTCTCACCTTCGTCGATCTCTATCTTGAGATCTACAAGTCTGACTCCGTGTCTCTCTCTCCACAGTGAAAAACGAGATAGATTTGGAGGGTAAAATGGACCCAAAACACTCGGATGTGCTAACGATAGGGGTACCCCTGGTTAGTATAATCAGTTGGAGATGGATTTTTAATCCACCTTTCAAAAATGCCAACCAAACATTGGATTTGTGTAGGGCTGGGAGTACAATCCGGGTGCCATCTTCGGCATCCAAACGAGGCCTAATAGAATTCTTAGTGCACGGGAGCCGAAACGAAACACTCTTGTGCGCGGAAAATAATCAAGTTCTATATTAAATAAAATTGGCTAAATTACCAATCTAATCATTCTAAACGCGTATCGGGGTCTCACACCTTAACTTATTGTTGGGCCCGGAGTGCCCCCATGGATTTGGTTACACGATGCCACTCCCTGCGGCCGCTCTAAAAACAGACTTGCGGGTGCGATGTCGAATGCCATAGAAGACTTAATTGAAACCCTTCCTACCACCAATTGGTTTTAGGAGAGTTGGTGGAAAAGCGGTCCGACAAGTGGTATCAGAGCCAGAAGGTCATGGGTTCGAGTCGCGGGAGCGTCACCGTGAGGGAGGGATTGTTGGGCCCGGAGTGCCCCCATGGATTTGGTTACACGATGCCACTCCCTGCGGCCGCTCTAAAAACAGACTTCCGGGTGCGATGTCGAATGTCATAGAAGACTTAATTGAAACCCTTCCTACCACCAATTGGTTTTAGGAGAGTTGGTGGAAAAGCGGTCCGACAAGTGGTATCAGAGCCAGAAGGTCATGGGTTCGAGTCGCGGGAGCGTCACCGTGAGGGAGGGATTGTTGGGCCCGGAGTGCCCCCATGGATTTGGTTACACGATGCCACTCCCTGCGGCCGCTCTAAAAACAGACTTCCGGGTGCGATGTCGAATGTCATAGAAGACTTAATTGAAACCCTTCCTACCACCAATTGGTTTTAGGAGAGTTGGTGGAAAAGCGGTCCGACAAGTGGTATCAGAGCCAGAAGGTCATGGGTTCGAGTCGCGGGAGCGTCACCGTGAGGGAGGGATTGTTGGGCCCGGAGTGCCCCCATGGATTTGGTTACACGATACCACTCCCTGCGGCCGCTCTAAAAACAAACTTGCGGGTGCGATGTCGAATGCCATAGAAGACTTAATTGAAACCCTTCCTACCACCAATTGGTTTTAGGAAAGTTGGTGGAAAAGCGGTCCGACAAGTGGTATCAGAGCCAGGAGGTCATGGGTTCGAGTCGCGGGAGCGTCACCGTGAGGGAGGGATTGTTGGGCCCGGAGTGCCCCCATGGATTTGGTTACACGATGCCACTCCCTGCGGCTGCTCTAAAAACAGACTTGAGGGTGCGATGTCGAATGCCATAAAAGACTTAATTGAAACCCTTCCTACCACCAATTGGTTTTAGGAAAGTTGGTGGAAAAGCGGTCCGACAAGTGGTATCAGAGCCAGAAGGTCATGGGTTCGAGTCGCGGGAGCGTTACCGTGAGGGAGGGATTGTTGGGCCCGGAGTGCCCCCATGGATTTGGTTACACGATGCCACTCCCTGCGGCCGCTCTAAAAACAGACTTGCGGGTGCGATGTCGAATGCCATAGAAGACTTAATTGAAACCCTTCCTACCACCAATTGGTTTTAGGAGAGTTGGTGGAAAAGCGGTCCGACACTTATGTTATCATCCCGTCCTATTTTTTGAGTTATGTTTTCATCCCCAAATTCAAATAAACCCAAATTTTCCCTTGATTATATATATGTGGAGAAAAATAGGACTACTATATGAATTTTGGAGTATTGGGCTGTAATTAAAGAGATATTGAGGGAAACAGAATCCCCCAATTTTCTGTGTATCCAAAACCCATCCATACAAAACCCTTGTTTATGCAATCCCTTCTCCAGACATCGTCGTCCATAATCCATCCTGTACTGTTCACGATCACTGTCCTCCTTCCTTCATTGCTATCGATCATTGTCTTCCGTCAACGGCTTCTATCTCCGCCAGCCATCCCCACACGATTCCCCAAACAGCTACAATAGTTGTATCTTCTCCCCTACCCAAATCAGTTAAACCATTCCCCCAAAATCCAACTAAAAAAGCCCCTCTAACCCACCAACCCCATCACTCCCTACTCCATCACACTCAGAGCCGACCCTGAGGTAAGCCCAACAAGACCCCAGGCTTGGGCAACTCACCGTCCATGGGCAAACCCCCCAAAAAAAAGATTACTTAAGTATGTAATAAATAATAAAGTTCGCCGAATAGAACACTAAAGATAAACGCCCCAGCGGTAAAGGACTTGCTCCCTCACCTCTGGCGTAAGTTCGAGTCGCGGGCCCTCCTTTGAAAGGTGATAACTTCCTATGAACTAGATATTCCATACGTGGTTCAATTTCAGTTGTGTTTTGATGGGCTATACATAGAGCTGAACTCATGTATTTTCAACTTGAAAAATCCTATTTTGCTAGCAACCGAACAATCAAGCAATACGTAGGAAATAAATAAATACGATGAACACACGATATATGTGGAAAACCCCGAATAGGGTAAAAACCACGGGAAGGAATCAAAACACTAAAATTAACTTTGTGCGATTACAATCGACCTATACTTACAATTGAAAATCTCTCTCAATTGACCCAAGAACCGATTGC
>JAXBDA010008581.1:0-14502 GCA_036023075.1 Gaultheria prostrata | reverse complement strand
GTCGTCGAAAATCTTTTGCATGGCGCGTTGGTAAGTGGCGCCAGCATTTTTGAGGCCAAAAGGCATTACTTTGTAACAGTAAATCCCTTTTGTTGTGCGGAAGGCCGTTGCTTCTTCATCTTCGGGGACCATCCTTATTTGATTGTATCCCGAACATCCATCCATGAACGACAATGCCTCGGGGCCAGTGGTTGCATCTATCATCAGCTCCATGATAGGAAGAGGAAAGTCATCCTTGGGACAAGCATCATTTAGATTTCGAAAGTCAACACATATCCAAATCTTTCCATTCTTCTTCACTACTGGAACCATGCTTGAGATCCACCTTGGGTATTCACTTCACGGATGAATCCAGCTTCAATTAGCTTATTGACTTCCTCTTCGATCACTGGAACCCTCTCAGGTCGAATGTAACGAAAGGATTGCTTTATAGGATGAACGCCGTGTCGAATTCCCAAGTGGTGAACAACAACTCTTGGGCTTAGCCCTGACATTTCTTTGTAAGTCCAAGCAAAGACATCTCTATACTCGATCAACAAGTCGAAGTATGCTTTTTCCTCTTTCGGGCTTAGAAGTGCACTTACGAAGATGGGTCGAGGCTCGTCAGGAGTTCTGAGGTTGAGTTCTTTGAGATCGTCCACCGTTGGTTGCCCCCCATCTTCCAGTTGAGGAGGAGCCTCCGGAAAATCATCATCCTCGGAGTCCGAGCTTGAGTGCTCCTCAACCTCCACATGGTAAGATGTAGTGAACTCCATTTCCTCTTCTTCAACTTTTGTGTGGCCCTTAGGTTGCCCGGTTAGTACAATGGTACGTTGTTTAACCTTGAGTGGACCTTCAATATTAACTTCAAGCGATGATATCCGTTTCATACGAGATGGAATCGAGCTTCGAGCCTCTTCATCTTCCTTTGCAGAATTTAACTCGATAATTTTTTCCTTCCTCGAATTACCTTCCTTCGATGAGCTGCCTCTATTTTCGAGTCGAGCAAAGACTGATTTTTGTGGCCGTGAAGTTGCCTCTTTGCGCATCTCGTTTGTAACGCCGAGTCTGTCAAAGACTAACGTCTGAGGGACGGGTACATCGATGCGATCAAACACAGAGACCCGACGAGGCACTTGTTGATTGTCATCCTCTTTTACCTCTTCTATGGTGATATGCTGCACATTTGCATTTTTGCCCTTACTTTTGGCGGATATGCGAATAGGCTTTGGCGGTGTGAAACCAAGTCCACTCTTTGGAGGGCTTACTTTATGTCCTTGACGCCTCAATTCTTCCTGTGCTTTAGTAAGACTGTGAACTTTCCCACCAGTGAGTTCGGGACTCAACTCTCCAAGAGGCGCAGGATTGTTGAAGTTATAACCCGAGTTGGCCAAAAGCTTGTAAGCATTTGGATCAAAATCGTCTGTTCTCTTTTCGAGGAGAGATCCATGCTGGAGAGAGCTTTGTGTAGACTTGACAAACCCTTTCAATGGGGGCTTGGTTGAGCTAGGCTGCCCCACAGTTGGAAGAGGCATTGTTAGGTTTCCCTTTAGCACTTGAAGATCTTCTTTACTCAAAGCTTGAGGACATTTTGCTCGATCTTCAATAATGGTGTTGATCTCTTCGAATGGTGATTGCCCTTCCTTTCGTCGAGATTTTGGGATGTACCTAAAGTGCTTTTCTGGAATTTACGTTTCAGAGGAGGAAGATTCTTTTTGTGGTGGGTCAAATTTTGGTGGGTTTTCGGACGTACTTGCACCCTCTTGCAAACTCGGTGCTGTGGTTTGCTTATCTCCCCTCAACTTCCCTTGCCCCATGGAAGGAATTTCAGTCGGGATGACTTCGGGAATGGCATCAGACTCCAAGTAAAATTTTGCATCCGCAAAGTGGGAATCAGCTTCGGTGAATGGCTTATCGTCTGCCACAACACTTTTTATCCCATCTTGATAGAATTTGAAGCATTGATGGAGTGTCGACACAACTACTCCATTTGAATGGACCCAAGGCCTCCCAAGTAACAGGTTGTAAGAGGTCTTTGCATCAATGACATGAAATAATGGGCCCGCTGTGAGTTCATCGATGGTGAGGTTTACACGAATCATCCCGATTGCACGCTGTCCCCCTTGGTTAAAGCCTTGTATAACCAAACGACTACGAGCTAGCTCATCGATTGGGATTCCGAGTTTCTTCATGATGAACTTTGGCATGATATTCACTGCAGATCCACCATCAATAAGAATGCGACTTACTTTTTGTTCTCTGATATACCCAGACACGAACAACGGACGATTATGTGGCTTTGAACCTAGTTGAAGGTCTTCGTCAGTGAAAGTGATCGCCGCACAACACGAAACAGAAGTGGTAGGGCTCTCCATGGTATCGCCTTCTTCCTCGTGTTTCATTGTTGCCTTCGCCATGTGGGCTTGTTCCCCATCTTCTTCAATCACCTCACTTGTTAAAACCATGTAGACAGCTTCAACCTCGTCATCCTTGAAGTAGCCAGTTGGGAAAAATTCTCACAGAGTGACTGGTGCAAGATGATTTTGTTCGACTGGCTCGTGAACTTCTGACATCTCTTTCTTAGCCCTCATCTTTCTTCCTCCTTTCCTCTTGGCGTATTGGTGACGATCCTTCTTTCCATGGCCTCTTCTAGGATGAATCGGTTTGGCTTTGGGCTTGTTCTTCCGCGACTTCTTTCGTGTCACAAGGATCCACCCTTCGTCATCCTCTGTGCTTGGATTTTCGTCTAGGCCAGGAAAAGCGGACACGCCTTGGCTTTGGACTTCAATGATCACAGGTTCAAGTGAGCCAAATTGGATGGTTCTTGCGACTGCACCTGCTGTCAATGTTGTTACACACTCTTCCTTTGCTTTAGAACCAGAGTTTGGAGAACTTAGTGATCCCACAACAATGGTGGTATGATTGGACTCCACAGCTTCATCGAGGTCTATGAGGATCTTGTTCTTGCTTGCTAGATCCACGAGCAATTCCTTCAACACAAAACACTTTTCAGTGGGATGACTTACGATCCGATGATAATGACAGTATTTTGGATCGTTCACCCGACCTATTTCCTCGGGACGTTTGCACTCTGGAAGTTGAATGACCCTCTTTTCGAGCAAGTCTTCTAGCATGCCAGGCACATCAGAATCGGGAAACGGGTATCTCTTCGCTTGTAGTTCCTTCAGAGTTGGACGCCTATCTTTCTCTAAAGGGCGTGTTTCCTTCTTATATTCTCTCTTCTTGTCTCTCACCGTGATCTTCACTGGAGCGGTGGCCACCATCATTGAATCCTTGGTGGTGCCTTTGGAGAACTTATCTCCTTTTTTCACGTCTTTCTTATCGCTCGACTTCTCCAAACTTGGGGGATTCTTTCCACCATGGTTGCCTATGCTGATTTCCATGTCATGCGCGCATGTGGCCAACTCCTCAAAGGTTCTTGGTTTTATCCCTTGAAGGATGTAAAGGAGTCCCCAATGCATACCGTTCATGCACATCTCAACGGCGGAGGCCTCAGAGAGTCGATCTTTGCAGTCTAGGCTTACAGAACGCCAACGGTTGACGTAATCGACCACAGGCTCGTCTTTCCATTGCTTAATGTTGGTTAGCTCCATCATGCTTACGGTGCGGCGGGTGCTATAAAAGCGGTTAAGGAACTCACGCTCCATCTGCTCCCAACTGTCGATCGACTCTGGCTCTAAGTCCGTATACCACTCGAAAGCATTTCCCTTAAGAGAATGGACGAATTGTTTGATGAGTAGATCCCCTTCCGTCCCCGCGTTGCTGCACGTTTTGATGAAGTGGGCAACATGTTGCTTTGGGTTCCCCTTCGCGTCAAACTGTTGAAACTTGGGCGGCTGATAACCAATGGGCATCCGAAAGCAATCAATGTGCTTGGTGTAAGGTTTGGAGTATGTAAACGCACTTTGTGAGGGCCCACCATACTGTGCTCGGATCGTACTCGCTATCATGTCTTGAAGCTGATGGACAGTCAATGAAGCAATAGAAGCTGGTTGAGCATTTTCGGCAACCTTTGTAGCAAATACGTGATTGATCTTACTACCACCAGCCGCATTCGATGAAAAGACGTGGTTCGCATCATCCTTTTGCTGCTTGTGCTTTCCATTTTGATCACCCATCGTGAGCTTTCCATTTTGGTCCCCGTATATAACTCCTTGTGGTGTGAAACCTGGTGGATATGAATTGTCTTAGCTCGTTTCCCCCACTTTCTGAGCCTCTAACTTGTTCATGAGCGATGCAATTTGGAGGTCTTTGTCTTCCACAGTTTTGGTGAGCTTTTCAATGGCGCGCGCCATTGTTGCCAATTGTTCTTATACCGTCGCAGTGCCAGTGGTCATGACTTGCAGTGCCACGGAACAAAACGACTCAGAACGGCTTGGTGAAACTGAGCGCTTCGGCAAGGAAGCAGACGATCCTGAATATGAACCAGTGCTCGAGTTTGCATTAGACACTGAGCGAGATGGGCGGGGCGACAGGCTTCCCAAGGTAGGATTTTCATAACTGGACGGAAGCTTTGTGGAGTCTTCTTCATCCTTCTTTTTTGTCTAAAGCATGGCTACGGGCTTGTACTTGCCTTGTGGTACTTTTGGCGCAACTCCCTTAGTCGTCGGGACGACGGTTGCCTTTGCCTTGCTGCGCGTCACAGGGCCTGTGGAAGTGCTATTGTTGCTTGTAGCAATAGTAGCATTCTTGCCCGTGTTCTTGTTGATTGAAGCAGTAGCAACTTTCTTTGACGCCATTTGAGTAGAACTTGATTTTGGAGAAAGAGATGAGAGGTAGAGAGGTCCCACCGGGCGTGCCAAATTTGTAACACACAAATTCGTGTCCTGCAATAAAGAACAAGAAAAAGATGCAAAAAATACAATTTTATTGATTTTGAATTAAATGTGAGTACAATTCTCTATTAAATGTTTTTTACAATAAAAGAACAAAATATCCTCTGATTCGATCTCCGGAGTTGAAGTTGCAACCTAACAGCTATAGAAGCTTGTTGTAGATTGAACTGGTTGGTAGTTCTTTCAAATTTTCTAGTTGAGAAGCTTGATCGAGGGCTTGAGTAGCTTTATCTTGAACAAACGATGTAGTTGTTGCGTGATCTTCGCTAGTTGATGCGTAGACCGCTGTTTGTTGTAGATGAATCGACACGTAGTTTGAGTGCTTGTTGATCCTCCACAAGAACTTAAGGGATTTGAGAAGAACTTGAAGAGCCTTGAGAAATGCTGGGGAGTACTCCTGAATTTCCTTGGCTGAAGCTCTCTCTGCTGAAGATGTGTGTCTTTTCTTCTTAATGGGAGCCCCTATTTATAGGCTCAAGAAGAGGGGCCTTTAATTTGGAAATTCCCCTTTGATTGATTTGCTTTCCAAATAAGAGTAAATCATCCTCTAATTATGGAAACAAATTAGGTCAAATATAATATATACTAATTATCCTTGATTAATTTACTTTCCATAAGAGTAAATTGATATTTTCATTATGGAAATAAATCATATCAGGTTATATATATTATTTTGACCTTGGGTAATTTGGTTGGGCTTGGGTTCATGGGTTGGCCCAATTTCATGGTCCATTTAGGGCCATTTGAACAGGCCCATCTTCCTTTGGTCTAGCCCACATCTTTTAAATTATTGAGCCCATACTTTGCCGAGCCCAATAATTATTTGCAGGCTTTTGACCAATTTTGATTTTAATTAATTAAGATTATTTATTCATCTTAATTAATCGGACGGTGATTAAGCCGTGACGAAATTTTAGTGTCTACAATAGCAGTATCCATCTGTAGTTGCTTCTCGGTAGCCAAGTACTGACCTTCATTTTTTCACAAAGCAGCAAGAAAAAACAAGAAAATAAAAGAAAAAAATTATAAATATGGTAGTCTTTAAACTTGATAGAGGGACTGATAATAATAATAGTAATAAATAAATAAACTTGATAGAGGAAGAAAAATCACAGGGTATGGAATTACTAATTGGATGGAGAATGTTTTCTTTTAATATTTTCATTTGGGGCTTTGACTGTGTTGACATATATAGAATTCAGTATAGAGTTTCGAAATTCAAAATCTGAAATAGAATAAAAAGGCAATAAAACTACATCTAAGTATCATACTTTGAAATTCAAAAAAGATTTATGACACTTGATCATGATACATTACTAAGTTAATTTTGTCATCACAAACCAATCACTATCAGCCACTTGTCACTCCCACAACTCTCCTTACGAAAAGTCATTCTGCAATACAATATAAGATATATATGCAAGGAGCTTCCAATAAGGGCCCCGGCCCCTTATTGAACTTACCATGCGGACCTCACTGTTCCCAAGGTAATTTTGACGATCCTAACCGCTCAATATTTTTAAAACATGTTTTTAAGGGCCCCCGCGAGAAATCATAAAAATAAAATGCCCGAAAGGGCTTGATCTGATCAGTTTTCGATAAAAACGTTATATATAGCATTTTTATCAAAAACTGATCGGATCAAGCCCTTTCGGGTATTTTTTTTATGATTTGTAGTGGGGGCCCTTATAAATACGTTTTAAAAACATTGAGCGGTTTGGATCGTCAAAATTAGGTCCGGAAACATGAAAATTGGCTAGGTCCGCATGTAAAAGTTCAATAAGGGGCCCTTATTGGAAGTTGATCCTATATATATACACACACTAGTGCATATCCGTGCCCGTGCCTGAAGGCACTGCTTGAGCAATCAACGCAAGTGTCTGTACCCGCTCACTCTTTATATATAGTAAGATATGTCATTTGGCTGCTTGATTGTTTCCTTTATTAAAAAACACAGAAATCGCCATCATTGGAAATCAGGGGTTACTCATGTATTACAATAAAATCCTTTTTTGGGATTGCTTTATTATTTACCTTAAGAGTTGAGATTCTTGTTGGGTATAATAGTAGTGGTCCGGTTACTTTCAATTAGTATTTCTTTTGCTATTTGGTCTTTTAATTTCTTAAATTCATTGCAATGCACAATCTATATATTATTCTCTATTATCTGTATACCTTGTTTCATGTCGAACTTGAATCCAATTGCTAGCTAGACATGGTTATTAGGCGGCTCTCTAGTTCACTTTATGAATTGGTCCATTGTCTTTGGGCTTGTCGGGCCATCCATGGGTGGATGAAGCTTTCATTCTTTATCCAAACGTTTGTGGAATTCATGAAAAAAAATTGTATGGTCCGGTAAGTGTAGTCACGCGATGTCACGTACTTTGCGAAAAATAAATGGCCTTCTTTCAAAGGCACATTTGTCGGCAATCTTTTGTACGCTTCAATGCTTCATAGTTTGAGCCTTCTTTTAGCTACTTGAGTTTTGAGCTAAATACCTTTAATTTTACCTCTTTGTTGCCTCTGTTTCATCCTTCTAAAATAGGAGGCTTAGAACCTGCAATTGAAATAGGCTTTCCAGTGTAGCATACGTCTGTACGTACCTTATCCAGACCGGAGGGCAGTATAGAGACAATAATCGAATCCATGGCTTACTCAATTTTGCTCCCAACGGGCAAACACTACAATCATTTACATCGTGCGAGCACGTTGCCAACTATTGGAATTTGAATGATAAGATTAGAAAATGTGCGGTTCCTTGCAGCAAATAAGAGTTCTTATGGAATTTGAATGATAAGATTAGAGCTAAGGGGAATGATAAGGAATAATGGGTTATGGAATTTCAATGATAAGATTAGCTGACTTCTATATAAGTCACTTGCTCTACTACTGATCACAGCCTCATAATCATAGACAAATTACAACTATCTACTACAAAAAAAAAATGACAATAATATTAGTTCACCAACGGGCCAGCACACCAATTATCTACCTCGTGCAAAGCACGTTGATTGATACCTAGTTACTTCCTTATAACTGTATTCCTCATGCTCTATAATTTAAATTATAACCTTATTTTTTTGGTACAAAGGAAATAAGAAAAAACAACTACATCCTCTCAAAAGCCACATCCCTCATGTCGGCTTCGAGAAGGGGAATGATATCCTCCGGTGGCAAGATGTGCGAGACCCACTTGTGCTCTTGATCAACTCCTATGTTTGCCAGCTTGTCTGCAACTTGATTTCCCTCGCGGTAGATGTGCTTTAGTGAGCTCCCAGTGCATGTCATCAAAGTTTTGCATTCTTGTATTAGAACCGCATGAGGAGAGTGGGCAGGAGCCTCTTCATGAATGAGAGTGATGGCTACCGTAGAATCTAATTCCACTTCTAAAGCCTCCATGCCTTGGCTAAGCACCAACTCCAAGCCTATGAGAATACCCCACAACTCAACCTCAAGGCTAGTGCAGTCCTCCAATCTGCCATAGAAACCGAGGATCCAGAAGCCTCTATCATCTCTGATCACACCACCGTATCCCGCTTTGCCAGGGTTCCCACGGCTGCTCCCATCCATATTCATCATGAGCTTTCTTGTACCTGGGAAGTTCCATGAAATCATTTTTAGATGTTTGGTTTTAGAGGAAGAGGCAGAGACAAACAAATCAACAATTTCAGTGGCAAATTTGAGACTATATAAATAAACTGCCGTCGGGTTAGGATTTATGTCATCGAAGACTTTCCTATTTCTCATTTTCCAAATGTTCCACAGAGTAACAAGAGTTAAGATAGGATTTAGAAGACCCCCTGGATTTCCTCTTGATTGTTTGACATTGCTCTTGAGCCAATCCCGCCACTCCTCGAGGTTTCCATAAGCTAACACCTGGATATAAGGCATTCTATCCCAAATTTCAGCACTTGAAGGACAAACAAAGAACAGGTGAATGAGATCCTCAGTAGCTGTCCCACAACGGGGGCACAAGTCACAGTCTGACAGACCCCTAATCTTACGGAGTTGATTAGTGAGTGTAAAGATCCAAAAATTCACATTATATTTTTTGATTTGAAATTGGGGAATTGTAGGAAAATGTTTAAAAGTTAAGTTATGGGTTAATGTGACAAAATGGGAGAAAATGGGCTTGTGAGTAGCACAATAGTAATTCGAGGGAGTTGTTGTGTAATTAAGTGAGTTAGTAGCATATTAGGATGAGAGAGAGAAACGTCGTTCATATTTTTCCTCCCCTCATCAGCTGACCCACCTCACCCCTTTCTCCCATCTCTCGGCTTCTCTCTCCCTCCCTCCCTCACTCAAAAACTCACCAAGATACACCTCAATACCTTCAATTCTTGACCATTCAAGGGAGTTCTCCGCGTGTCCAAGCTCAGGGAGGCTTGTATCTCGGTGGATAAGGAGATTCAAAAGCTAGGGTTTGTTGGATTTGGGGTTTTACTCAAAACCCTCTTGAGGTAGGGAAATTTCTACTCCTACTAAGTGTATGTGAAGATTTTATATGTGTATTGCTCTTATACTTAATCAATCTCTCTTGTTTTTGTGAAACCTCTTGAAACCCATCACTAATCTTTTATTCTTTAGTGTATATGGCTGATTATGTGCACACACTTACGGGTTGAAGCCTCAAATTCGTGATTAAGGTAACCCTGAGTATATGTTTGCGTTGGAACTTGAATCTGCCACTGTTTTGGCCGATATTTTTGATATTTTTATAGAACCTGTAAATTTACGAAACTTTTACTGTAGATACCCGTACATGCCTTGTATGCTGTGGTAAATTTTCAGAATTTAACTTGAAGTACAGAAAATATGAAAAATGTTTGACTAGACTGTGGTATTGAAATTCGCAATGCTGACAGCACTATTGCATCTTGCGGGAACGGCAATATTTTTGTCTAGGAAGCTTGAAATTTCAATCCGCTTTTTGATTCGGAAACTAGACTTGTATACCTTCGAAAGTATATAAGGGTTCTGCCTTAATTTCTTCTAGAAAATAGCAGTTTTTGATGTGAAGTTGAGATCACTCATGGGATACGTTACAGACACGTGAAATTGTTTAAGAGAGAGTAATGGGCGTGATGTATATGTGAATTGAGATGAACGTATAATGATAATGAGAATGTGATAATATGGCACGGGGCCCGAAAGGGTATGTCTGGATGGCACGGAGCCCGAAAGGGTATGTCCGGATGACACGGGGCCCAAAAGGGTATGCCCGAATGGCACGGGGTCCGAAAGGATATGCCTGGAGTATAACGAATTGATTTAAATGAATGAGATATGTAATGTGAGTGTTTTGGACACATGTGACGTGTCGGGTACAATGAGATGAAGGTATGGGAACCAATGACATATGAACTTCAAATTTCTTTTGTTAAACTCTTTGTTAGTTCTTAAGTGTTGTTGTGTGATTTTCATTCATTCATTTATCAAGCACGTACATCTAACATGCATTAGTTTTAGTAGATTTTTCTCTACTGGGCGTGTAGCTCACCCTATCATTTTCAGGTACACGGCATGAAGCATGGGTTGGATGTTTGAAGCGTGGTTGCATTGCATGGAGATTATTGATCATGAAGTTATTTTTCTCATCTTCATTATCTAGAGTTTTATAAGATATAATGTAACTCAAATTTTCTTCAATCTTTTGACAATGTTCGATATATGTAATAATTTTAAGACTTTCGATACTTGTGCATGGGGGTACGGGTACCCTTAGTTGGAGACTTGTTGAGCTTTGACTATAGAATTGTATTGTTGACTTTGACTATTCAACGGAGAATGTATGACATTGGACCCATCCTAGGTGGAAGTTATGTCTTTTGGTTATTAAAATTGAGGGCGTGACAGTGAGCAACTTTCCATACATACATGTCCAGAGGAATCCCTAGAGTTTAGCAGGAATTTTGAGCTGCCAAATCCAACCCCAACAATTGTCCACTGTAACGCAGCTAGCCAATTGATCATATGCAGATTTAACAGAGAAGGCACCGTTACAAGAAGATACCCAACAAGGGGTATCTTTCACGTCAGCTCTTTTAGGAAGTAGAGTGTTAGTGATAGCACTAATGTCACTACC
Organism: Gaultheria prostrata; assembly: GCA_036023075.1. Classification (NCBI taxonomy): domain Eukaryota; kingdom Viridiplantae; phylum Streptophyta; class Magnoliopsida; order Ericales; family Ericaceae; genus Gaultheria; species Gaultheria prostrata. The sequence goes on along the minus strand of JAXBDA010008581.1, from coordinate 3,582 downwards.
TCCCAAAGCATCAGTGATAAGAGAGGAGTTCCAGGTTTTTTCTTCGGTGATAAAATCACACACCTTCACTTGATCTTCAAAACCAACCTCATAATCACTTTCTACAAGACTGGTGTCGCCACACCACCAGTCATGCCAGAAAGAAATCTCATTACCTTTCTCCACAATCCATTTGATAATTTTAACAGTGGAGTCATGAATTTTAATAATGCTTCTCCAAGTGTGGGAAGCTTTTTTGTTGGAAGGCCACTCCTTGAGATATTTTCTTTTAAGAACTTGAATCCAGAGGGGTTTATTTTCAGTAGTAATTTTTCAGCCCAATTTGGACAGGAGAGCCATGTTGGATAGCCCAGCCTTTCGGATACCAAGGCCCCCGCTTTTCTTAGGTTTACAAACATTATTCCAATTGACAAGATGGACTTTTTTCCTATCCGCTTTGTCTCTCCATAGAAAATTCCTATTAATCTTATCAATATGATTAGTGATACAAGTGGGGAAAGCAGAGGTTTGCATAGTATAGTAAGGTATGGTCGAGGTCACAGATTTAACAAGGGTAGCACGCCCCATGAGATTCAGGGAGTTTGCCTTCCAACCCGCAAGCTTTTTCAAAAGCCTTTCGATGATGTATTGATAGTTCCTCTTGGATATTTTCGAATGAATCAGAGGAACCCCAAGATACATGCCAAGATCCTTGGCAAGAGCAAAACCACAACTATGACTCAAATTCTTAGCATGATTAGTAGGAATATTGAGGGACACAAAGATTTAAGATTCATGAGAGCTAACCATTTGACCCGACTCCTCACAAAAATTATAAAGAGTATCTTTCATGATCTCACATTGATTAGCAGTGGCAGCCCCAAAAAGCATAATGTCGTCAGCAAAAAATAAATGGGAGAGACAAGGTCCCTTGCTTGACCGATTTTGTGTGGCAAAATTAAAGACGTCCCAAGCGTAGGACTTAGGGACCGGTGTAGCACTTTACCGGTAAGACCGGGTATATCGAATCCACAGGGAAGGTGTGAACGTGTGCGAGACTCAAAGTGACGAATTTTAGTGAGACTTGGCTCTTAGGTAGCCACCTCTTGACTCAATTGGTTGATTAACTAAGACACGAATTTAAATAGAGAGCGCGGCTATGGGAATTCCAACGCCCGCAACTAACCCTAACCAAGGTATTCCCGCCTGTCACGCGGGTGACTCGGGTCACAATTCTCATAAATAGTTGATTTTAAAGCCGATAAACATCCCCCAACGGGTGCACACCACCTGCCACCGGAGTCGATGCGCAGTTTAGAGGGAATTGTTGGATTCCCTCCCTACACTCGCGAGGACCCCGATGATGCCCGGGATTTCCCGTTGGAAGGTTTATGAACCTTAAAACTGCCTGAACAAGTAATTTCTACCGAACCCGAGTCAAACTAGGATTGGGCTAGTCACGGGATGTCTTCACCCCATAGCCACACCCTAAGCGACTACTCACACATAGCGATGCTAAACACAGAATATTCAGATCTAAAATTAAACATGATTAAAGCAAGTGAAAATATAAACTGAGTTAAATACCAGAACTGAAGAACCAGCAAGCAGCAGCCAAAAGTTAATGAAGAAAAATAAGATGAAGGTTATGAACTCCAGCCCCTAATTTCGAGTTCTAAAGGGGTATTTATACTCAAACCCTCGATTACAATTAAAACCCTAAAAGAAATCAAAATCCGATCGCGCGAAAGTCCAAAACGACACCGTTCCACTGTGCTGGTAAGCCACTCGGTAGCGCTACACCATTTTTGGTGTAGCGCTCCCGAGCCCTTATCTTCCTTTTGACCGGTTGAACCCCATTTTGACCGTTGACCTCTAGCCTTTAGGTAGCGCTACACCACTTTTGGTGTAGCGCTCGTAAACCTTCTGTTCATTTTTGGACCCCTTCTGTGCCACTTTTGAGCGCTCCATTGAATTGGGGTAGCGCTCCCGATGGGTTTCGACCACTTTCACGCGAAATCAACTTCAACACTTAGTTTCCAGAGCCTTGCTCATTCTCGATCCTCGTTGCGACCTTTCCATGTACCTCTCATTAGCGACGAAATCTCTCAATTTCCTGCAAATTAAGCACAAACACACAATCCAACCACGTGCACAAATTAAATGGAAAATGAGGATTAACCGCACGTCTAACGCACTCATTCTTTCCTACTTAGGCGCTTAAATTCATGCATTTTGCGCGCCTATCATATACCAAAAGCAGAGAAATATAGACCCATGATTTCAAAACTTTGATGTGCAAATTCCATGACAAGAACATACGTAAAGATAATATTCTTTACAGAAACCAAAGCTAAAAAAGGTCAAACTTTGGCTTAAGTACTATGGTACAGACCTGAAATCCAAGCATTGAAAAATAGTTAGTATTCAACTTCTAAAAGGTCCATCTTTATGTGTTTTGGAGATTAATGCACGGTACAAGTAATTCTAATATATGCATATGGTAATGCGGCTAATGCGTGCCTAAAGATGATAATAACTCTAAATAAAAATAAAAAGTAAGAAACTTATTAATAAGATCATGGACTGCCTAATAACAGAAAAAGAAAACGAAAACGAAAACGCTCGTGATTCCCCACCATAAACCCCTTTAACCAGCACATTATCAAACACCTGGACTACGCCACATTCTAGTCCCAAGAAACCAATGAAACCATCAAACACCAAAATAAAAAATTGAAGTAAATTCCATAGACACAATACAACTACCAAACAACAGGTTCAATATTATCAACAGATAGAAGGCCAAACTACCCGGTTGAGAACCCGAGGAGGAGCGATCCCAGCTGTCGCCTAACCCCATGGATGAGTGCTATGACTGAGATTCCATAATAACATTGGTAATTCTACTGTCACAAATTTGTGAAGACAAGAAAAACATTAATAATCCAAAAAGCAAGACAAAAATGATGGGTGAATGTGAACTCTCCATGGATCTAATGAGTTGGACGCTTGATATCTCGATGGGACCCAAATGGTGGCAATACATGACGGCAGACATCAGTGGCTGGAAAATCGAAGCCGATTCGGGCTCAAAGAATTTATCAACGACGGTGCTGCGGTGGTAGAGATCGGGTGAGTCGCAGACATCGGTGATTATATCGAGGTAGTTCCCGTCATCGTAAATCTTGTTGATTTGAAGGATGTTGGGGTGTCCATTTAAGAAGGCGAAGATCTCATGGCTCTTTGTCGAGGCAATTGCGGTCGGTCGTCGGAGAAGCAGCGGTAGTCGACGCGGAGCCGAGTTCTTCATAGTTGGTGGCTGCTGCGAGCACATAGTAGCAGTAATTCGTTTTTGCTCATCGAGGGATAAGTTTGTAATTTCAAAAGGGGCGTGGACTGCAAGCCTTATGAAATTACATTGTGGATATGAGACTTTAAGAAATGTCTATAGTGAACCTCCCACCAAATGGCCCAATTTGAAACCCCGAACCGGAATTTCTATTTGCAACCCCGAACCGGGATTCGGACTATGAGTAGTTTATGGACAATGAAACTTTCATTGACTTAACAACAAACTTCTACCTAGCTCTAAACATGTAA
>JAXBDA010008580.1:0-14505 GCA_036023075.1 Gaultheria prostrata | reverse complement strand
AAATTAAGCACAAACACAAAATCCAACCACGTGCACGAATTAAATGGAAAATGAGGATTAACCGCACGTCTAACGCGCTCATTCTTTCCTACTTAGGCGCTTAAATTCATGCATTTTGCGCGCCTATTAGGAAGATAAAGCAATCATTTTGTTGGTTTCATTGCCGAAGGTATATGAGCATATTCGGACCACATTGATGTATGAGAAAGACACTCTCTCGCTTGATGAGGTTATTGCCACACTCCTTAGCCACGAGTCGATGCGAAGTAAGGAGAGCGAGATGTTTTCGGAGGAGCGTGTTGTGGTTGCATCCGATGGTGGTCAATATCAGGGTAGAAAAAATGAGAGGCAAGGTGGATCCAATTGGAGGGGCCGTTCACAATCAAGGGGGCGTTCACACTCGCGAGGTGGTGAGTCGCAAGGTGGTGAGTCTCAATGGGTTGATAATAGAAAATGTTATTTTTGTGAAGAAGAGGGACACATAATGAGGTTTTGCCCAAAACTCAAAGCAAAGATAGAGAAGGAGAAAGGGAAGGAAAAATCCGAAGCGGCGGTTGTTGAGAGCTTCGCCAAAAATGATGGAGATTTGCTTTCGGTGACTTCGGAAGGTATGAATCATTTTGATTGGGTTATGGATTCCGGTTGTTCATTTCATATGTGTTCAAGTAGAAAGTATTTTTATTCGTATGAGGCTTGTGATAGAAGTAACGTGAGGATGGCGAACAACACGGTCAATAAGGTTGTTGGCATGGGTACGGTTCGGTTTCGGATGGCTGATGGAAGATTCGTGAGATTGACCGGAGTCCGACATGTGCCGGGATTAAGAAAGAATTTAATTTCTTTGGGGATGTTAGATTCAAATGGTTGTAGTTTTGAGTCAACGGATGGCGTTCTTGAAGTTTTCAAAAATAATAAAGTGGTGTTGCAAGGAAAGTTGGTGGGCAATTTGTACAAGCTTCAAGGCCGTGTTGAGATGCGACGAGCAAATGTTGGGTACCAAGCAAGCAAAAGGGATGGCCATCGGGTTATGCAAGTGTGGCGTGTGAAGGCGCATGAAAATGAATCTCTATGTGTGGAGAGCAAGATTGAAAATGAAGTGGCTCAAGTGATGAGTTTTGAAAAAGTTGATGAAGTGAAAAATTGTGCAAGAAAAAGGGTTTCTTTTGCAACCAATTTGATTACCGATATTTTTGGTTAGGCACCCGGGCGAGGGGGTGCGATGTGCCCGAGCAAGGGGTGCATTTCACTTGGGAAAAGGGGGTGTTTGTTGGGATTTTTCCCAAGTCAAATTGCTTTTGAAAAATTGTTAATGGTTGGTTGATCAAGGTAATGGGAATTGCTAATGGGTTAATGCTTGAGAAGTCTTGAAAATTGGTGAAAGAAGAAGTTGGTGTGAAGACATTAATTGATGAGTTGGCCGGCTAGCTTTAATGAGATTGGTTGGGTAAGCTTTGGCATGTCAAGTATTTATATGTGTGTATGTGTGCCGTGTATGTGTGAGAAAAAAGAGAGTACGGTAGTGTGTAACAAGAGAGAAAAAAAAAAGTGAGAGAAGATTGTAGTGTGGAGAGAATATTGGTGAGTGTGGGTGTGAGATAAAAATACATGTGAGCGTGGGCTTGGGTTGGGTATTTTTTATCTCATTGTAACTCATCCAATATAGTGAAATTGTTGTCTCTCCCGTGGACGTACCTGATTTTGGGGAACCACGTAAAATCGTTTGTGTTATTTGTTTGGTTTATTTGTTTGTGGGTGTGTTTGGTTTGGTCGATCCTCTACAGCGCTGACACGCGCCCCAAATGTGCCGTAACATTCCAAATCCTATCCCTCTCTTTGTCTAGGCTTAGTTAGGCTTGGGAAGCGCTTTGACGCGACCGAAATGCTCTAAACCTGGCCCTCTCATTGGCTAGGTGTAGGTCATAGTCCTTGCACCTATAGAAACATCTTTTTTTTTTTTTTTTTTTCCATTTTTAGGGTATACAGACTTTTATATACCCACTCTAGAGAGAGAAAATGCTTTTCCTCTTATCTTCATGAGTTCTTGTGAATCAAAGATGTCTTAATCCTAGTGTTTGATCATTCTCTTTGTCAATCTAATTTAATCTTTCAATACTCGATAAATTACTTCTAGTTTGATTATTTTCTTTAAAACCCTTCTCTTTAAAAATCTTGTCTTTCATTACTCATGGGTTCTTGATGCATTTTATGATTTAAACCTTATGTTTGATCATAACTTTTGTCAATCTAGATTAATCTTCTAATACTCTATGGATTACATCTAGATTGATTATTTTATCATAAAAAATCTTCTTTTTCATCATGTCATAAATATCATGGTTGATTGTCTTAATTGGTTCCTACGTGAGCCGGTTGGACCGAGATGATTCGGAGATTAAGATGGATGTGCTTGTAGAGTCCATAGAATCAAAGAGGGGTACAGTGTACTACATCAAGAATTGAAGCTAGGTGTCACAAGGGGCTTGTTAGGTAATTCCTAGTCTTGTTAATTCTCATAAACCTTTTGATTTATGGAAATACATAAGTAGGATTAGGCCGTAATTTTATGCTTAGGGTGTTTAGACTCTAAGTAGTTTCCAAGTAAATCCCCTTGTCTTGTCTCTTTACTTTAATTGCTTAATTATCGCATATCTTTTAGTAATTGTTAAAATGAAATTGGGGTGATTGCTTCTGGTAATTAGTTGTTAAATTTTTAGTTATGGTCTCATTCACCCTCCCTGTAGGACTTAATCATGCTTTAGATTATTTGGGTGGACTAAAATACTTTCCATGATATCCTTAACTGAAAGGATGTATATTTTTGTTTAAGGCGTGAGAGTTTTGTTTTTGTCACTCGTCATTCCTAATTTATTACATGAGGGAGGGGGGAATGAGACTCGATCTCAGGATGCAGTGTGAGACATTCAAGAGTTCTACCACATGAGCTAGCTACCATCTTTAATGGATTACGAAGTACATGTGAGTCACAGGATATGACAAAACCCACGTTGTGTTAAAACTTTTGGGGTCATATGTAATCCGTTTACTTTTCCTAATTCAAAATCAACCAATTTCTATTGGAGAGAGATTAGTAATTCCAAAGTAGTCAACTGAATTAAGCCCACAGCTGGCATAAAGCAAAACTTGAGGGAAAAAGGCTACAATACACACCCCTTATTTGGGTGTGTATCATACACATCCCTATAAAAGTTACGATTTTTTTTATAAAAATTACGAATTTTTTATAAAAATTACGAATTTTTTTATAAAAATTACGAGACACACTAAATTGTTACGAATCATAGAAAATATTACGAATCATATTGTGGAAAAGTTACGAAACACTAAAAAATATTACGATTGCCAATGAAGTGGCACAATCTGGACCATACAATAGGTACATGTGGTACACACCTTTAATGGTTGTGTATTGTAGTCATTTCCAAACTTTGAGACTTCAATTTCCCTAATGTCAGCTGCCCCCTCCATCTGCACCCTATAAAATCCCATCTCCTATCAAACCAACTCCCACCAGTGCAACCATACCCAAATTAGTTCATACCACAATGGAGTCCCTAAAAGTATTGTTAGCAATCTTACTAACTTTTACTAGTTTTTTTGTTGCAGCAACGGAGCCGGGAATTCCACTAATCCCTTACACGTGCAATAACTACCCGGAAATTTGCATGGTGAAGGGTGGTGTTAAACAGCAATGCTGCAAGAACGCGTGTGTGAATGTCAAGACAGACTTACTAAACTGCGGAGAGTGTGGGCACAAGTGCAAGCACGGCGAGCAATGTTGCCAAGGGCGTTGTTTTAGTCTCATGAGGGATCGATCAAACTGTGGGACGTGCGGCAATGTGTGCGGACACAAGGAGAAGTGTTGCCTTGGGAAATGCGTTCGCGAGAAGACGGACCCATTGAACTGCGGGAAGTGTGGTCATAAGTGCGGGTTCAATGAGGGCTGTAGTTGTAAGGGCTAGTGCGAGAATTTGCAGTCCAATAAGAAGCACTGCGGTGAGTGCCATAAGAAGTGCGAAGGACACAAGTGCGAGGGTGGCATGTGCAATTATGCACACTAAATGTGTTGCTTTGATGGAGAATGTTGCAATCAACGTTACAATTTAAAGTTTTATGAGTAAATTATGTACTGTCTTGCTTTGTCATTGGAGCCGGCAATGTTGTTTTTTTTTTTAAGTTCAGAGTCTAATAATGGAGCCAAAATTTTCCTTATATTATAACTCTTTGCCACCTTTGCAGCACTCCTCTGAACTGCCGGATATTAAGCGTGTGATTGTGAATACTCACGCAATTGAGCCACAGGCATATGATCTTCAATGTTCATGACCTTTTGATTGTGAGGAATTACAAGACTTGTACTGATTAATTAGGCCGTCCTCAGTCTCTTGTGGAGTTCTTCACTAATCTTTTTTGGTATTCTGTGTTACAGTGACTGGAAACAGTGAACCGAACACAACGAACATCTTTTTTGATCAGCAATTGATAGAAAACAACATTTCTAAGAATTTGTATTCGCTTCATAAGAATAGCCGTAAAAGTGGGAAGGTTGTTCCTGAGTTCACAAGATGGAACATAGGTTGAATTATTACCAAAGAATTTCCTGAACAAATCGACCATAGGAGAATGAGGCTCCGTTCATTTGTTAAGAATGTTACGCGGGAAAGTTAGTCCTGAGAAAAGTGAAGTAAATGAAAGAGACATTTAATTTGTTATGAGTGTTCACTTGATAAATGATTTTTCCAGGAAAGTGTAATTGACGGGAGCAAACTTTCTCACGACACATAATTTCTTCCTTTTTGCAGGATATATGCATTTTGAGGAAAAGTGAATCCTAGTGGGAAAAATATTTTTTTGGGTCCCATTATTATCCTGATAACTGAACACACCAAAAGTTATTTGTGAATGTTCCATAAATCAAACAAAACCAATCTAGCTCATGTAGTGCTTTAAAAAACGAAGGCAGTGATGTCTCATAGTTAGAAAGAGGACAAATAATATGTCAGTCAGCTAAAAAATGCGTTAGAATAACCCTCCACATCATCACTTCCACGGATGAGTTTTCTCATAAAAGTTAAGTTTAGCTTGGTTATTAAAATTATTTTTTATTTTTCATTAGCTAAAAGTTATTTTGCTAAAAGCCAAATTTTCACACATACTCTTTTCGCTAAAAATAAGTTGCTAAAATCACGTTGTTGAAGCAAATTGGAGTTGGGGGTGCTTAAAACTTTGCTTTTAGCAAACGGCAAACTCACTTAATTATCTGACATATAATTAAACACGCGAAAATATATGAGGTACTAGTCGATTGTAAACAAAAGAATGTTGTTCGGAGCATTTTTGTTTATGCATATAATTCTTAGTATATACTCCATGTTGTTTGAACGAAAATATATATTTTGATTTGTGGACAAACAATATCATCCTTTTTGTTCTCTGGTAGCGGAGTAGAGATTCAAACACTCAGAGCAAAAGTTATTTACTGATCATTCGGCCTAACTTAATTTTTAGCTTTTACTTTTTTGTTGTTTTATATGAATTTTGGGTTGTGTTTGGTTTTGTTTTGTTTCACATGGCATTGCGTATATTTTCATCTTAGCTTTGGAGTAATATTTTTTTACAACAATTTTCTTAACTTTTTCACGATCGACATCAAGATTAGACACATTCGATGAGTAAAAAAAAATAAAAAATTGATTAAAGTTTACTTTTTCACGACATCTTTAGAGGTGCTTTCAGATTTTAAATTTTAATGACTGCTTGTGCAAGTTCTGAGATGAAACTCTGGAGACTGCTAATCATTTGTTTTTACACTATGAGATGGTGTGGTCAGTGTGGTGTGAGGTTCCTAATTGGTGGTATCAAATCGGTGGTGCCATCGTCTATCAAAAGTTTATTCATTTGATGGCAAAGTTGGAGATTCAAGAAGGCGAAAAAAGTGCTAGTGTGGAAATTAGAAATAATCTTATTTTTCGAGGTACTGCTCCTAGAAGGGAGGATATCGGGGATATTATAAAATTCAGAGTTGCTAATTGGTTCAGAGTTTTTCTACCAATGATATTCTCCTGAGATTTCCAGCCTTAATTCAGTCACTATGATTGGAGTATTATTTGCCTTTTGGTGTTGCTTTGGTTTAATTCGTTGTGTCTGTATAGCTTAGGTGTTTTTTCTTGATGTTTGAATCATTTTCAACTTTTGTTTTGTTTTTGAGCTTGCGTTTGGTTTGCTGTTGGTGGCCCTTGTTGGGGTTCACTTTCCATTCCTTTGTAGTCTTGAATTGTACCCTTTGTTTCCCCTATTATTTGATATATATATATATATATATATATATATATATATATATATATAAAGAAGAAAAATTATCTAGCTTTCATTTTAATCTTTGACATTTGACTTTTCTGTTTGTAGTGAATTTGTTTGAGAAGTTATTATTATTGATTTCAGGAATGACTATCATTTTCTGATGTCTCCCGCAGCTGAGTAGAGATTCAAACACGTGTAGCAAAAGTTATTTGCCCATTTGACATTTTCTGTTGATGTTTCCATGCAAATTCTGAGTACAGCAAATGTGATTGGAGTACAAAATCATGTACATAGTGCCTTTACTTTTCCTTCCTCCAAATCAACCGATTCTACTTTGGGGGAAAGATTCAGTAATTCCTAAGTAGTGAATTGATCACTTTATTAAGCAAAAAAACAAGACTTGTGAATTCAATTTCCCCAAATGTCAACTCCCCTCCCCAAACGCGCCCATAAAATCCCATTTTTCCTATCAAACCACCCCCACCACTATTACCCTCCCCCAAGTAATTCATACCCAATGGGTACCCTCCCGCAAGTAATTCATACCCAATGAAGCCCCCTAAAGTACTATTATTAGTTATCCTACTAACTATATATGGCTGTCCACGGACCGGTTCCTAGCGCTTCTAGTTGAGAACTGAATTGTTCATGGCGGATATTCGTTTTCAACATCTGCAACCGTCTGTGAGTGATCCGGTTGTGGATCGGTTCAGTTGCGAATTAGCGGATCAGTTACGGATTGGTTTGGCGGTTTTCAATCAAAATTAAGAAAAGGACTAATGACATAAAATATAGTAGTACTATTCCCAAGATGTCGTAGCAGTTAATGGAATGGATTTTCCCAAAGCATGAAAAAAGTAGCTTTTGAAGTGTTGAACTCGACTTTCTTTACCAGAAGTTCTACCATTTTCAGCAAATTTCCGGCCTGTTGCCTAAATCTTGTGAGGTTTGTATAGGTAGAGGTGTCTACAGACCAGTTCTTGGCGGTTCGGTTGAGAACCGGAACCGAACTGCTCATGGTAGATTTTCGTTTTCAACATCTGCAACCGTCCGTGAGTGACATGTAGATGGACAGTTCGGTTGCGGATTGGTCAGTTTGGTCGGTTTGGCCGGATCAGGTGATTCGCTGACACCCATACTACTAACAATGGCAATAACTAGTTCTTTTGTAATTGTTGTGGCATCAGAGTAGAAAAATCCGCATGGCATTTCTTATACGTGTGACCACTACCCGGAATTTGTCACGTGAAGGGGTCCATTGAGCGACACTGCTGCAAGAAGACGTGCGGGAGCCTCAAGACAGATATACTGAACTGCGTAGCTGTCAGGCATAAGTGCGGGCACAGTGAGGGCTGTTGCAAGGGGAAGTGTGTGAATTTGTAGACCAATAAGTACCTCTATGGTGGGTGCCATAACAAGTGCGAAGGTGAGTGTGAGCTTAGGATGTGCAATTATGCAGCATATTGATTAGGGTTGATATAGCTAGACATGATGATCAACGTTACAACTTAAATTTATTGTTGAAGATATGCCTTGAATTCAAGACGTTCGAAGAAAGGTACAAAATTTGGTGTGAAAAGATGTTCGCAGCAAGGATGGAGCCAGGGGGTGGCTAGTTGAGGCTGTCGCCCTGGTAAAATTTGAAGAAACCTTACTATTACATTGAAAAAATATATATCATCAAATTATATAACCCCGCCACTCCTCCACATATATAACCCGCCCCCACAACGCAAAAATGTTGGCTCTGTATCGCAACATCCTTGGTCCGAAACATGGTGTTCATGGTGCGGACCATAGGTTAATTTATGTTCTTAAAGGTTGCAGCTTCCATGGTCCGGACCATGAAAACCATGATCTGAAACATGGATGTTGAATGTGTGTGGCTGCGCATTTTTAATAGAGTTTTAAACCTAGTTTTTTTCGTACTTTGTTATAAAAAGGAGTCTTGTGGCCTCCTAGGGTATTGTCTTGAGTTGGGATTTGAGATATCTAGGGTTTGTAGTTGTCTCTATCATGCGTGTGAGATTTTTGATGCTCTATAGGTCACGCCTTAGAGATTTATTCCTACATATCGTGTGGATGCTTCAAGTGAGAGCTACGGGTATACCTGGCTCTGTGTAAGGGAAAAGACAAATGAGATGTTTCAGGTTTTTAGTTACAAACACGACAAATTAAAAATGGGGTTTGCCCTGGTTAAATAGGCATTCAGTTAGGACGTTGGAATTGGTTCATCATAATTTAGTCAAGGTATGTGCAAGTTAGCTGGCCTGGAGGTCCTAAAGGTGCGAGTGACTTAGAACAATTTATGATGAGCAGAATCGAAAATGAAAAAAAATTATGATAAACATCTTAAAACAATTTACCCAACACAAAAATAATCTTTTTAGAATTACTTTTGTCATTCACTAAATTTTATCAAGTTTGATTCATTTTTTCACTCCTCTAATCGAGACGAATAAATGATCCAAACGAATGGATGCATAACTTAAAATTTAAAAAGTTCACCCTAGCCAAAAAAAAAAAAAACTTACAAATGTTCACATACGATAAAAATTTGATAGGAAATACATTAATGATAAAGTTATATGTAAAAAATAAGGAGGGCAAACACTATCATTTACTCGATAATGCATGGCTAGAGGAGCATCTGAAATAACTCTCCACAACACTCCCGTCCTTGCCGTACTTTCGTTCAGCGGTTTAATTCTTTGTATTGCCATTCATTTAGGTCTGCTTTGACAAATAAACATAAACATGTTTTTTGGTTTATGTAGCAATAAACCATGAACTCTTTTGATTTCAAATAGTGATTTATTCCACTCATTCTTCCATCTTGACTGTCGATTCTTCACACACGTGTCACCAAGAAATCACCTCGGGTACAAATTAAGTACGGCTGAGTCCTATGATATGACATAAAACCGCGAAAACTTTTGGGGTCATATGTAATTCGTTTACTTTTCCTAATTCCAAAGTTAACGGATGAGTCCTATGATAGGACATAAAACGGCGAAAACTTTTGGAGTCATATGTAATTCGTTTACTTTTCCTAATTCCAAAGTTACGTAGTCAACTGAATTGAGCCCTTAGCGCTGGCATAAAGCAAAACTTGCGACTTCAATTTCCCTTATGTCAGCACCGGACTCTCCAACTTCACCCTATAAAATCCCATCACTTATCAAACCAACTCCCATCAGTGCAACCAAAACCAAATTAGTTCATACCACAATGGAGTCCCTAAAACTATTGTTAGCAATCTTACTAACTTTTACTAGTTCTTTTGTTGCAGCAACGGAGCCGGGAAACCCGCTAATCACTTACACGTGCAATAACTACCCAGAAATTTGTACCGTGAAGGGAGGCGTTAAACAGCATTGCTGCAAGAACGCATGCGTGAATGTCCAGACAGACCGACTAAACTGCGGAGAGTGCGGGCATAAGTGCAAGCCCGGGGTGCAATGTTGCCATGGGGATTGCGTGAGTCTCCTGAAGAATCGATCAAACTGCGGGAAGTGTGGAAACGTGTGCGGGGACAAGGAGAAGTGTTGCTATGGGAAGTGCGTTCGCGAGAGCAGGGACCCGTTGAACTGCGGAAAGTGTGGTCACAAGTGTGGGTTCGGTGAGAGCTGTTGTAAGCGCAAGTGTTTGAATTTGCAGACCAATAAGGAGCACTGCGGTGAGTGCCACAAGAAGTGCGATGAAGACCACAAGTGCGAGGCTGGCATGTGCAGTTATGCAGGCTAAAGGCATTGCTTTCATGGAGAATGTTGCGATCAACGTTACGATTTAAGTATATGTATTTGTGCTTGTTGTATTAGTAAGTGTGGGAGTTAATATTGTAACCAGAGAAATAAGAAAAAAAAAAAAGAGAGAGTGAAAGGAGTTTGTCGTTGTGAGTGAGAGAGAGAGGAATTAGTCAATGTACTTGTACGTAAGTTAGTTGGCCTGGACGTCTGGGTTCGACTTAGCTTTACTAATAATTGGATTATTTTAATAAACTTTAGTTAGTTAATTTCCCGCAAGTTTTTTTTATTATTTATTTGTCTTGATGAAATTATGAATCGAAAAATTGAAAAGAAAAAATTATGACAAATATCTTAAATTAATTCACGTAAGACAAAAGTAATCTAAACCGATAGATTTTTTGAATTATTTTTGCCATTTTCTAACTTTTATCAAATTTGATTCATTTTTTCACTCCTCCAATAGCTGCCTTGGATGCTTCTGGTTTACTTCCTTTGGTGCATGTCATACTATAATATTTGAATGAATTTAGGCTGTTTCTATGACTACATGATCTAGGGGGCAAATGATTGTCAGGGGATTTAGGTGCCACCTTAGTTGGGATGTTCTCGGGAGTTTTAGCCCTAGGCAATCCTATTGTAATCTCTCTCTTTATCTATAAATCTCTTCCTTTTTGAGCAAAAAAGAAATAATTGATCCATACGAATTGCCGGATAACTTATAGAAGTTCATACAGGATGAAAATTTTGTAGAAAATTCCGGCAATTCGTATGCTCTTCGTGTTAAAGCAGCTCTTGCCAGAATTACCTAGTGAATGATATTGTTACGTAGTAACAACAAAATTTTAATTGCCAATAAAAAAAAATATTTCCGGTAAAAGGACGTGGAATAAAATTACCCATGCTATTCTTAACTGAAAGGATGTACGTACGTATTTGGTTAGAGCATCAGAGTTTTCATGAATTGAAATACTTACTTCCCTCTCTTTTTCAGTACTGTGTTGCTATAAATCCAACTTATTAAAAAAATATCATGATTATATCTTTCACATCAACTTTTACCTCAATTTTACACTGATCACATCAAGTTTTACTTTTACTTTTCAAAATTGTCCTCCACTTTTACTCTTTAAGTCTTTATCCGCTAATTACTTTTCAAAAGGGCAAAATAATAATTCTACAAACTTTGACTTATTAACTTTTTAAAACACACTTACTAGAGAATAATCCAAAATAGAATAGTCGAGAATAAAAAAGGAATGGATGGAATATCTTATGGGATTATGAAGTAAAGAAGATCACATACGAGTCACATGATATATATGATGTAACCCACATATTGATGAAAGGACAAGCAACTACCTTACCTGCTCCGTCCGAGATCTTCAATCAAAAATAATGGGGTCATCTCCCGATACCCTAAAACTTTTGGGGTCATGGTCAAATGTATGTAGTTTGCTTGCGACCTAGAGTTGTAGTAATTAGCGTCACCCCAAGCGTAGGGCTAGGTCGTTGCTAGAATAGTAACCCGGCAAGACCGGGGTCGATTTCCATAGGGACTGAATGCTACCGGCATGAGATTTGACTTGCAATGGAATTTGACGTTAAGATGACCAACTTTTAAGTGGTTTTGTATGGTGGAATTCTCTTTCTACCTTTGGATACTTGAAAATTGAAGGTTTTAAAATTAATTAAAAGAGATTCGGGTTAGGGGTTCATATCACCCATAACTTAGGCCGTTTACGGTTTCTAAATTATAACTCAAGTGGGATTCCAAGACTCTTGATTCCACTCGGATGATTTGACAATAAAAATATAATTTTCACACAAAAATAAGGGTTTTGCAAGCGGAAAAACTCAGTCTAGCATTTCATCGAACACCTAGAGTGCGATGGTTCAAAGCATTGTGTGTGCCAAGTGTATTGTCTACACCCAATCAAGGAAATCAACAACCCTAAGTTTAGACCGAAAAATATGAGTTTAATCCGAACACAAACCCAACTTTTAAGCACAAAATTGCGAGAAACCATAAACAAACCTAAGCTATGGAGTGATATTCACCCCATAGCCGAGCCTAGACGACTACTCACACATAGTTAATGAAAACACAAAGGAAAAACGTGGAGAGATACGAAACATCGCGAAAAGGAAAATAAAATACGGATTTATAAAGAATAGCGAAGTACGTACAACTTTAATGAAGGTCGTAGCCTTGGTTCTTGAGAATTGAAACCTAAAATCTAGAGAGAAGGTGGAGAAGATGTGTTGGGAAGAAGAAGGGAGGTAGAGAGAGAACGTAGAAATTAATTGATAACCTAAAAAAACTGAGTTTTGGGCTTATAAAGCCCCAAAAAGTCATCCAAAAGAGTTACAAAAATGCCATTAAACGTATCCTGATCGTTCTGAAAGTTTGCCGGGGATACCAGTATCCTATTTTTCAGATACTGGCATCTCCCCTTTCTGGACCTTCTGTTCACTGGATACCAGTATCCCTATTTGTAGATACTGGTATCTCTTGAACTTTTTCTCTTCCTTTCTTCCTTTTGATCTTCTATAGGCTTTTGGTCCTCCCAAGCCCTATCCGGTACTTCGTTCTCGGCTCTCGGTGGCGGAGTGCCACGTGGCCTTGGGTACTCGGGTACCCCTTTGGTCAAACCATGGCGTCAAAACACGCCTTATTCACTAGTTTTACCTGAAATTTCCAAAACCACAATTACGTGCAACATCAAACAATATAAGCAATGAAATGCAAGCGTGTGTGACAAAAATGAGAGAGATAAGCCCTAATATTAACACTTTTGAGGGCTTATCACATCCCCCAACTTGAACATTGCTTGCCCCGAGCAAACCAATCTCTATCAACTTACCTATCTATACTATGTAAACTTCCCGAAATCCATGATACGATAACTATGCTCTATATACAAAAAGTAGGCAAGACTCAAACATACCCCAGTAGATTCAATCACGCGCAACCTATGCAAATGCATGCCATGAACTCAAGTGAACAAATTATACCACAATTATCAAGCACATGCACTATATCGAGTTTCGATTCCAAAAGCTCACGAGGATACGCTCAAGATTCAAATTTTTAAACACAATGAGAAAAGCATCACATCCCATGAAGGCGCTAGCGCGAGTGTGTTTTTATGGTCCAGCGCAAGGATTTGTTAAAAAAAAAATACCGGGAAGGGCTTGATTGGATCAGTTTTTGATAAAATTGTACATATACACGTTTTATGAAAAACTGTTCCGATCAAGCCCTTCCTGCTATGTTTTTTTGATGAATCCTCGCGTTGAACCTTAAAAACACGTTTTAAACACATTTAACGGCTCGAATCGTCAAAATTTGATCAGGAAAGTGGGGTACGGACGTAGGTCCAGATTTTGCGGTTTGGATGGGAAGTTGTTTGTATATATATATACGGAGAGGATCTTATAAGGGCTCCCTTACATAGCTTATGTAAGAGATTTTTCGTTCGAGAATTAATTTCGACGATCCGAGACGATCCGAACCGTTAAATGTGTTTAAAACATGTTTTAAGGTCCAACGTGAGGATTCGTAAAAAGAAAATACCCAGAAGGGCTTGATCCGATCATTTTTCGATAAAAAACGTACATATACATTTTTTTTTTTTATCAAAAAATGCTCAGATCAAGCCCTTCCAGGTATTTTTTTTTATGAATCCTCGCATTGCACCTTATGTAAGGGAGCCCTTATAAGATCATCTTCCTATATATATATGTATATAGAGTCATGATCTAATGAGAGATCCCTCAACTCCCCTTAGTTGCGGACCTCCACGTTTTGGATATTTTTCGGACCAAATTTCGACGATCCGAACCGTTAGATGTGTTTTAAAGGTGTTTTTAAGGTCCATTGCGAGGATTCGTTGAAACAAAACACTCGGAAGGGGTTGATCGAAGCAGTTTTTGTGAAAAACGCTATAGATAATGTTTTTCACAAAAACTGCTCCGATCAACCCTTTCCGAGTGTTTTTTTTCAACGAATCCTCGCATTGGACCTTAAAAACACCTTTTAAACACATCTACCAGTTCGGATCGTTGAAATTTGGTCCGAAAAGTGGACGTCCGCAACTTAGGGAGTTGAGGGATCCCTCATTAGATCGCCATTCTAGAGATATATATATATATATATAATCCGTTGTAAAGGGGCGAGATTCTAACTAGGTTATCGAAATGAGGTGGTCCTTGCAAGTGAAGTCTCTTGCATGTTATAAGTAACGATTTCATTAACATTTGTAGAATACGTGATGATTGTTGTGGAAAACAGTATTTGATGTTGTGAATTGATAGGCGCGTGAAATTCATGAATTTAAGCGCCTAGGTAGGAAAGAATGAGCGCGTTAGACGTGCGGTTAATCCCCATTTTCCATTTAATTCGTGCACGTGGTTGGATTTTGTGGTTGTGCTTAAA